>NJRL01000675.1:117998-128521 GCA_003063815.1 Aphaenogaster rudis | reverse complement strand
GAATACCGCCCTAAGGTTCAAACCCTCGGTGGAAACGTCCATGACTAAGTTTCCATCGAGGGTGTGAACCGGGTCAGAGTTGGGTCAGAATCGGGTCAGAGTCGGGTTAGGATGATTGCTCCTGCGGTGGAAACATCAAACTCGATCCTAAACCCTTCTCTGACCCGACTCTGACCCGACTCTGACTCGATTCAAACCCTTCGGTGGAAACTTAGTCCATGAGGAGGCCTAGCGTCGTTCGTCTGCTAGCTCCGCACTGTCGCGCATGCGCGGAAAATCGCGCCGCGCCGCGAAGAAACGCGGTGGAGGGGTGGAGGAACGCTTCTATCCACGGGACGGGCACTGCGGCAGTGGCGGGCAGGAAGGTACAGAAATGGCGGCTGTGAATAGCGTGTCCTGCGGTACGTTTGCAACGTTCTTTATGTGAAGAGCGAACTCTCCTTCGTGAATTTCGAGCGACGAATGAAGTCCACATTGACAGCGTCAACTATGTGACGTTCGACCGAGAGGACTGAAAGATACTCTGTCGCGTCCACGTCCAGGTGAGGGAACGACACTTGACCTCTATCGCGATCCGATTCTTTTCCCTCGAACCTGTGGCAGAGATAAAAAACATACCTCTCGAAATACCTGGAGATCGTTGGCCTCCGAGCCTTTGCGGCAGCGCGTACCTCTGTCGACGGTGAGATTTTACATTTAACGTATGAACTTCCGCAGCGTCAAGAGTAGCTCCAGCACTATGCGCGAGGTAGCGATAACTGTTGGCGATCACGTAACGGTACAATTTTTCATGCCATTAATAACATCTTTTTTGATAGTTGTATTCGTTGATTTTATTAAAATATTATTATGTATGTTCTACCTTGATTTTTTACTCTGTTTTGTATATTGGTTACTATGTAATTAGCATATTGAGTTGGCATATACAGTTTACAGAGTAATGCATTGTTTTTAACCTCATTGCCTTGCAGTCTTATTTGTGACTGTGAATATCATAATTATCGGCTGAATTGCCAAGGTAAATGGAAATGTTCTGCCAGTATGTTTAGTTTATCTCTGATGATTATTATTATTATATAGAATATAATATATATATATATATATATATATATATGAGATACATATTGGAGCTTACTTATCAAGCAAAAGATCCAGATTCGATTCTCAGATATGACACTAGTAATTTTGAGTGAGACAATGGATGGATTCCATAAAGCGCATATGCGCGCATTTTTCTATAGTAAACGTTACGTATGCTATAGAAATATGCGCGCATATGCGCTTTACAGAATCCACCCAATATTCCACTGTGATAGAAACGATGACTACATATACATGTCACCATTAATTGAGTTTAGTAACACCAGTAATCCATGACTACGTTTACACGGCCTGATTTATGCCGAAGTTATAACATCGATGTACTATCCGATCCAAAATTTGTCTTCTTTTAATCATAATGATCATTTAAATATGAGCCTCTTCTGATACTTAAACTACAATTTCTAGTATACGCATATTAAAAGAGATTGATTCAAATATTTAGAATATCAAAATAGACTCGTATTTAAATAATCATTATGATCGAAAAAAGAAAAATTTTGGATCGGATAGTACATCAATGTTATAACTTCGGCCGTGTAAACGTAGTCATGGTCAGGCCGTGTAAACGTAGTCATGGTCAGTCTCTATTTACATAAGCAGCATAAAACTGATGTAGTAATTTCTGATACTTTAATTATTGATCTTGAATGTGATATAAACAAGTATGTTATAAGTGTATGTATAACACATCAAGAGTTAAAGCATTGGAAATAATTGGTTTTTAGGCTGTCCATGTAAACCTAGACTGACATAAAAACAACTAATGTTACTAAACCTGATTAATAGTGACATGTAAATGTCAAAATATCTAAAATACACATTGGGTGCATCCAGATGCACAACCGCTCACTGAGCGCTCAGTGAGCTCTTGCATCCGATTGGCATAAATTTTTAGTTCTAAAGGAATGTGCCAATCGGATGCAACAGCTCACTGAGCGCTCAGTGAGCGGTTGTGCATCTGGATGCACCCATTTAATCCCAAGATAAGTGGAGATAAACAAATCTCAGTACTGCATCATCTTTTGGAGGATAGTAAATCTTTAAACAACAATAAACTCTAAAAATAAAGTTCAACTCTCTAAAGCAAAAATTAGATAAGGGATTTACAACTTGTGTGATATTGTAAATCTATGTGATAACGATCATGTATGTATATTCGTGTTTGTTTGGACAATGTCCTATGCCATAAGTGTGACTCGTTAGTATAAGACAACGGGTTAAAAAAGCTCTGCATCAAAATGTTTATGTATATTTCAATAATTTTTTCAGGCAAAAATGTCAGCCGAATACAGCCGAAACGTTTTAAAAATAGTTGTTGCTCAGATCTGTCAGACAATAGGATGGCACTCTATTAATTCTACGCCATTGGAGTTTCTGGTAGATCTTATGCAGGAATATCTGTTACGTATCTCAAAGCTTACACATCAATATTCGGAAGTTTGTGAGTAACTTATTAATTAGTTAAATTATATTAATTTCAACAGTGATTGTCTATATCAGAATCTTTCGTCTTTCTTTATATATTTTATAGAATAAAAATTCAGACTTGAATATATTTTGAATGTTATCCATGTTTTTAAGATTTCTCATAAATGTTAAGAATTAAATGAATTATTTATTTGTTATATTTATCAAATAAGTTAAGTACGTTCATAAAGGTATTTTGGATTTATGATATTTTTGCATTTTATAGTGGGAAGGACAGAGGCAAATCTTGACGACTTAGGATTAACATTTCAATATATGAATATTGATATACAAGAATTAGCCGAATACGTGAAAAATGTGGATTCTGTTCCATGTCCTATACAAGTGCCACAATATCCAATTCGACGTGAGAATCATTTAAATTTTTTAAAGCCGGGTAGTCGTGAAGTTGTCACGAGACCAGTACACGTACACGAACATTTACCAGCTATGTATCCAGATACTGAAGGTAATAAATAACATTTTTAAAATTGAATAACTGCATTGATACAATTATGTTAATTTATATTAATTTATATTTCATATAATATATAATAATTACAGAGGAATACATACCTGATAAAAATGAAAGTTTAATAAATGGCACGGCAGACTTGACATCCAGTAGTGGTACATCATCGGGCAATTCAAATAACGCGTCACCTCATAGAATGTCGCCACAAGTGGTTTTTAAACGGCCGGGCGATCCGGTGTCTTTTGAAAGTCCCATAGTGAAGCGAGCGAAGGTTTTGGAGGAAGGCAGACCGTTACGTGAAATAAGCAGCGTTATGATGACCACTTCTGGTTTTTTATCACCCGCGCGAGAAGGAAAGCTACCTGAAGCGAGAACGCCGCATCAGGTCCGATCGGATTCACCGCAACCGAGCTCTTATCCGATGGTACCGCCTGAATTAAAGACTGACAAGAAACCGAAGAAGGTTGTAAAGAAAGGTCCCGAGGACCGTAAACTTGACAAAGAAAACAAGAAGAAGAAAGGCGCGAAGGAATTGTTCAAGCCGGATAAAATCGATGAGAGCAAAGTAAAGAAATTAGTCGGCATGAAGGAGCTGGCTAAGTTAAAACCGTTAAAGCCAGGTGGCGGCAAGACGCAATCTACCACATTACAAGAACTTACGGGTAGCAGGCCATCCACACCGAAGATCGCGTCACCGAAATCAGCTGCCAGCAGTCCAAAACCGTCAAAGACGACTCAGCCGAAGGCTAAGACTGACAAAGTGATAGATCTGACAGACACCTCTCCCGTCGTCGAGAAAAAGGAGGAAACCGTTGACAAGTTGCCGTCGGAACCTGATAAACAGAAACTTAATATATTTAAGAAGATATCGAAACCACGTGAGGAAAAAGACAAGGACAAAGAGACAACGGAGCCGCATAAGTACAAGGATATTCTTGATTCGCGCGAGAACTCTCCCGAGTTGATCATAGATGTCGAGAATGCGGAGAAGCACGTGCATAAGAATGATGTGGACCCGAAAGGAGGACGCGAGGAGAAGAAGACACCTCACACACCGGACGTGCATATACAATCGGACAGTGATTTGGCAGACGTGCAGAGTTTATCATCTGATGTTTACATATTTGACGATGCTGACATTTCACCGCCGGGTACGCCCAGTACGCCGAAAACTCCCGAATTGAGTGTACCCACAGTACCGGAGCAAAAGCGAAAGAAGAAAGAAAAGAGTGGCAAAAAGAAAGAACCTAAATTGAAGAGTCCGAAACAATGTATCAGCCCGAAGAAAGTAAGATACATTTTACAGGACATTACTTATTTAAGTATATGTACATAGTATCAAAAAGTTACATATACAAATTTTATATGGTTTCTTAAATCGATCGCGTAGTTATTTTGTTCCCAGCGATAATTCGATTAGATGCTACATTTTAATATGCCTCTAATTTTCAATATTAATATACTTTACTGGTGATTTGTTTTTCAGATGAAACCTGCGAATGATGCGACAGAATTGGATATACCAGATCGGCCCAAAACGCCGCAGGCACCTGAACCACTACACAGAGAACCTATCCTTCCAATCACTCTTCCGTTTCCCTTTTTCCCTCCATTTCCTTCGGCACCTGGTTTAATTCCTCCGATGTTTCCGCGGTTTTCGTTGCCGCTTGGCCCCCGAGGTGGGCCAGGTCCTCATCCCGCGATGCCCAATTTACCATTACCGCCGCGTTTTACCAATCCACCCATAAAGCCTGAAGACTTCCCCGTGTCCAAAATTAAACCTGTGGAACGTGAGAAGCCATTGATTCCTCCACCGGCTGAGTTAACATCTTCGTCAATTCTAAGCGAAAATGAGAAGGTGGACAAAGAGAAGGTGGATAATAAACTTACGAAAATGTTTAAGCCAAACAAAGAATTGCCTTTCATGAAACCTGAGAGGGTATTACCTGTAGGCATTGCACCGCCTATAGTGTCTGCACCTGTCGCACCAATCACGCTTGCTACACCAACAGTACCTGTCGCGCAAATGCCACCATCGAAAAATCCTAAAGCTGAAAAAACAGAGAAGAATGATATGGTGAATTCGGTAGGAGACCATATCTTGTTAGATATTTCGATTATATTTAAATATTATTTTTGGAAAAATATCCCGAGATGAAAATAACTTTGATGCACAATAATATATTCATTTATATCCATCATTGATGCCATATAATTATTATACCCTATCTTAATTAATTAATCTAATAGCTTTTACGTGTATGTGAAAGCTATCAGATTAATTAATTAAGATAGAGCATAGTAATTAATTTTTACATATAACAATTTATAACATTTTCAGAAGTCTAAAGAACATAAGAAAGAAAAGAAAGATAAGTTGAAGAAGAAGAAGGATAAGAAAGAGAAACACAAAGATAAAGGCGAGAAAGTAAAGGAGAAGAAGGAAAAGACTGAGAAACGTGAGAAGTTAGAGAAGCTCAAAGAAAAGAAGGAGAAAAAAGAAAAGAAAAAGGAGAAAGATCAAAATAAGAAGAATATGGTATTTATATGATCCTTTGTTAATAACAATGACGTTAATAGCAATAATTAATTTATTATATGTGTGTTACAGAAGGAAGAAAAGAATCCAGAAGCTGTTCCAAAAATTACGTTAAAATTAGGTACGGCTTCTCCTAGACCAGCAACTCCAGATAATGCACCTATGAAAAAAATGTAGGTTATATAAATGAATTTATTTTATTATTAGCAATTTAATATAATTGTAATATAAATTTTTATTTAATTTGTTGGCACGTTTAATCGATTTATCGAAAAAAGAAATTTTTAAATATTGTAATCATGTCATGATACAGATAACCATTATGAAAATCATTTATTACTTCTTTTTTTCAGAACTATTAAACCACTTGTCAAAAAACCCGATGAAGAGGTCAAGCGGGAACCTAGTCCAGAGTTGGCAAAAATATCGGCATTGGTAACACGACCGCCAAAGCAAAAGTCAGCAAGTAAGAAAACAGAGGAGGGAATATTAGATGGAAGCCCTGCTCTTCCTACAGACTCTTTCTCTGCCAATCTTACTAGCGCGCCACTTGCATCAGTTCCTCGAGCAAAGAAATCTAACTTCCAAAATCTATCTCAAAGTGAGCCAATACCTTCACCTCAGTTTGACAATCCTCCTAAACTCCCGAACCCTCTAGTGCCGCCACAACAACCACCATTTTATTTTGTAAGTACATTTTTCATGATATTTATATACTGGGGATCATTTAAATTTATATCAAAATTCAAAATTTGGAAACGTTGCAAATAATATTTTACAACAAAGAAAATGGTTCGTAAATAAATCGATGGTACTTGAATTTGTGATCAAATAAATTATGTATGTAAAAAATAGTAATATATAGGGGGTTTAAAAAATAATACATCTTCCTTTCAAAGCGCAGAAATATTAGCGCTTTTGTTCAGCTGCTTTTTAAATCGTACAGGAAATCTATATAATTTTTATAGAAAAATTCTTATATAATTGCAACCATGTTACTATAGAGTAACATGGTTGCAATTATATAAGAAAACTTTCTTTTTATAAATAGCAAATAAGTCAATAGTTAATAAAAAATAAGTAGATAAGAAACTTTGCAAAGTTTTGAAAGTAGAAATTAACTAAATTAAACTAGATTAAATTTTTTTAGTAAAATCTTTGAAATAATTATCACACATATTTTTTCAAAACCAATTTTGAAGGGGAATTTGCCTTAAATTATTGCAAACATTTTATTAATATCTTATTCTATGATGAGATTAACCCAACCCATCGATATTGTTTCAAGTACTATTCTATCCAAAAATTCCAATTTCCTATTCATGCTATTTATGCATTTTCGTCTTGTGGTGACGGTATCATGTTTTCCTTTTTTTCCTTAAACCACGCTCTCTCTTGATATATTGTTATGTTGTCCAAATAATGAATGTAGTACATATTCTCTCTTATAGCTATATTTAGATTTATTCTGTATTTTATGTTGCAATTATTACTTTACTCACTTTCTTTAAGTTTAGTACTCATATTTCTATTTCTTATAATGAGTCTTAAATATTTTTTTATTCTCAATTTTCACAAATTGAGTCTTAAACGCTTGTTTTGCCATTCTATTTTTACCATTCTGCCTCGCAAGACTTATTTTGTACAGAAAGCTTTTCAGAAAAGACATTTATTATTTATAATTAATGAATTTAAATTATCTCAAGTCACAAAGTACACGTTACAAAATATTATTTAGTTTATATATCTTATAATACGGAAATAAATTTTACAAATAATCTTTAGAAGCAATATATTTTAATTAATAAATTTGATGGTTTCTTTATTCGATTTGTCATACTTTACAATTTCTGAATATACAATCTTTTCTGAGTAGCTGCATCTTGAGTTTGCCATTTGTAGAATTCATTGCTGCATTTATGCAAATATTGATATCATTTTTCACATAAAAATAATATTAACTTAGAAAATTAATTTAATCATGCATTTTAAGAATAAGAAAGCATTTATCGTCATCATTTTATCATCCATATATTCTCATAGATTAACTGATATGATTCACATATATATATATATGTATACATACATATGACATACAATATAGTATACTTGTCTCTTCTTATCATTATTACAAATTTGAGCGATTATATAATGTAATTATAGAAATAATATTCTGACAGATTTAATGAACGAATATCTGTTCGCAATAACGCAATTGCAAATTTTATAGAGGCATTATTATAAATATATGTACCATAATTGGTATCAATTATCAATTAAAATGTCTTTAAAACGCAGGATGCCATTATCGTTTTCTTAACATTAATGTATGTTAACTTAATTATTTCCGCAAATTTGATAGCACTTATTTCATTTATCAGTATACAGCTTAAAAATTTAAGTAGTACCAGTTACTAATATACAATTTCATTCTTAATATTTCCGTACATGCTAAAGAAAGTAATTTCTTTTACAGTATATCTATCTTATGTTAATTAATAATATGCCCATGCTTCTCTCATTAATTTCTCTTCTCTATTTAGCAAGTGCAGTCACATTAGCGCATACATATATATTTTTCACGTACAAATAGTTACAAGATACAATTAAAACTTGTGTGTGTCACTTCTGAATTCGCCGCTTAACTATTAACTAAGTAGTATTAGAGAGCATGCATCTCAGTTACTAATGTAACTAATGTCACATCTAGTATTTCTTATTTTTAAACCTTATTATAAGAATTTACTCAACTCAAGATGTAATGATACAATAATGATCTTGTTCATTTTTCTTTATTTGATCAGTGATATATTTACGGTTTGTGATCATTGATATATAGTTTATTAATAATACATTAACACAGACAGCAGAGAAAACATTAAGAAAATTATGTAGCAAAAAGTACAAAATCAAATCATTGCATGAGATTTGCACGTTGCATAACAAAAATTTAGCATGAGAGACCCGTTAGGAATATAACCGACGGTTTTAACGGTACAGAGGTGAAAGCAGATCCAGTTCCTAAAAAGGACGATGCTAAAGAAGACAAAGAAAATGGCAGGAACGTGTTGCCTACAACACCAACCACTACTGTGGTGAGTACGCTTTACACCTCTTTTAAAGAACATTGCAAGGCATTTTCTGTGCGCCGATGTTATAGATAACTAGTTTTCATACTTCATAATACGTTAGTTGCAACACGATACGTATATTGCAAAAATATAAATACAGAAATAACGCGCACGTTAGCTACTTTAAATAGGAGTGATTTAGATAAGAAGCTAAGACATGATTTAAAAGATGCGATGATTTAAAGAATTCTAAAAAAAAGAAGAGACAAGTTTATCTTCGACTCATGTTATCATAAATCATTGTTTCATCAAGATATATGTCCCACACATTATTTAAGACTCAGGAATTTCTGCAGCAGTTCATAAGAAAGTACTATGAAATGTCAATATCTTGTTTTGTTATTAAAATATTTCTTCTTGATGAGAGAGAATATTCATGGACAGCATGACAAAATATCTTGACGCGAAGTTCACTGGCTAATCTTCACAGAGTCAGTACATTACCAAGAAACTTTAACATGTTTTATTAAAATATTTGATAAATCCAAATGTTGGTAAATGTTTGAGTGATTTTCCAAAACTCCAGAGCGATTTCATCGGAGATGGGTTGGGTTAGATAAAAATTCGTCGAGTTCTGTTTATCCTGAGATGAGTGTTACAGGATCGAGGAGGTCGCCAAGTATGGATATGTCCCGCGTGCGGCAACCAGGATGATGGCTCGCCGATGATCGGTTGCGATGATTGTGACGCCTGGTATCACTGGTAAATAATTCGTTATATTCGTAATTTATGTTGGAATTAGTTAAAATTGCAAATCTTGTATTTGAAAAAAAATTTTTTTTTAATATTTCAGGGTGTGCGTCGGTATGCAAGTTCCACCAGCTGAGGACGAGGATTGGTACTGTCGCTTTTGTATAGCGAAGAAACAGGAGCTGCTCCACGATAAGAAGAAGAAAAAACGGAAAAAGAAAGTAAAAGTAACGGCCTAGTATAAGTCAACCGGGTCTAACTGCGTAAGACCCGGTGTCATTATACCAAGCATTACCAAAGTCAAAGCGAAAGATGCAGCGAACAAAAGTGGCGTCAAGAATGTGAAAACGAAAAAGGTGCCCAAGGGTGATAAAATGCAAATGAAGCCGCTAAAAGGAAAATCGATAGCGGCTAAAGGAAAAGCTACGAAGAGTGTAATGAAAGTGAAGACTGTAAAAAAGAAGTAGGACATTGTTATGTCGTGCAATGTAATTTAGGTAGCAAGAATTGTATTTTGTAAATTATGCGACAAATGTAAATGATTCTATTCTATTCCAGCATATACATACTATGTTTATATTCGGTATTCTGTATTGCATTAACGATATTTATCAGTGTTTTAATTATTAGAAAATATATTTTGGTAATAATTAAGATACCGACAAACGTGTCGTTAACAGAATACCTCTGCTGGTTCTAGATAGATCTTTTCTTCAGTTTTCTACTTTGTATACACATCTATGCATTATATCATAAACGCTGTGTAATTTATTACACAGTGTGACAAATTTGTAGTATATTTTCTTAGCTCTATTAGAATGACACACAATCTTTCTCTCATGCTATTGGCAGATTTAATATACGGATACTTCGAAAAATGCTAAATAATGTCCATTTTTAATGCATACATGTTACATAAATCAGTTGTACAATAACATATTAATCATCATTAGCAATATAATTATATATATTTAATTTTATTTGTTATATATATATATATATATATACATATATAAAAGACAAAAATACACACACACACACCTGTCTCTTATACACATCTAGATGTGTATAAGAGACAGTGAGTACACACATATATATATAAATAAATAAAACATTT
>NJRL01000675.1:85186-98521 GCA_003063815.1 Aphaenogaster rudis | reverse complement strand
GTCTTATCAACACTCTGCGTTTATTGGTTGGTTCTAAGGGCGAATTCACACCTTGGCAGAATAGCAGGGGGTTTTCCAGCAAGCGACACAAATCGACACAAGCATCGTTCTATCTTTCTTTTTTGGCAATGAGTAACAATGGGTGCTTTCCATTTAGTGACACAAGTCGACACAAGTGTCATTCTATCTTTGTTACTCTCTTGAGTGTCAAGAAAGATAGAACGACGTTTGTGTCGACTTGTGCCGACTTGTGTCACTAAATGGAAAGCACCCAAAGATAAAACGATACTTGTGTCGACTTGTGTCGCTTGCTGGAAAACCCCGGCAGAAAGCAGAAAAGCAGCAGCCAATGAGAAGTGGCACTCAGTTGCTCAGTGCAACTTAGTGCAACTCAGTGCAACTCAGTGCAACTGAGTGCTTCTTCTCATTGGCTTCTGCTTTTCTGCTTTCTGTTATTCTGCCAAGGTGTGAATTCTCCCTTAAAGTAAGAGCCAATCACGTTCGATTGCTACTGAGCGGCTTGGTCTGCTGAACGCGGCCATTTTTACGTTCATGGTGATGTGCATGTATATTTTATTTGTATACATTTTTTAATCGTGACAGGCGCCGCAGCATGACGTCTCTTTAAAAGCGATCGAGGTGACCGTATGTGTGCGAGAATCGAAGTCATATTCGAAAGAGTTTAAGTATATTCTGCGTGCATTTAAAGAATTACGCAGGTATATGCATGTGTTTCTAATTTATTAAAATTTTTGCCGATATTTTGGCCCGCTTGGCATCGCTTGATTCGTAGTCGTTCAAATTTACAAACGTAGCAGTTCTCGTTTAACTCTCTGAACGTTCACAAATTTTGCAGATATTAACAACATGTCGGCGGTATATCCAACTTTACCGAAACTGGCGGTGAGAGACAATCTCGACGACGACGATCTCACCGACATCGATGACGAGGTATTCATCAGGGATGGGAGAAACGGTGGATTGAAGTTGGACGATGACGGCGGGGTAAAGCGGCCCCTCATGGCACCTCGCAGAAAATGCAAGTCTTGCAGCTTCGAGAACCAGGTCCCATACAAGTTGTTCCTCGTGCCGGTGTGCTGTGGAATAACAGCACTAATTGTAATATTAGGCTTAATTATCCTTGGTATTTTTACCGCGAATATATTCCCGATGCCGTTAACTATACTGAAAAGCTGGCTGTCACACGAACTGAAGGATCCTGCAAACGATTCGGAAATAATTCCATGCACCTCACTCTCGTCCAAAGTTTTATGGACCAGATCATTGCCAAAGTTAATATCCGAGGCACCTCTTAGGAGTAACGATGTTAACTCTGATGGAGTCGAAGATATTATTGTGGGATTTAGTACAGGTATAAAATTGTTATATTTAACTTATTGTTAGATAAATGGTTGTTTTTTATGATTGATGTTATTATTTTAATGTTTTTCTGTTTTCTTTTTTTTTTTGTATAATACAGTTTATAATTTTCTGTGCCATTATACACTATATTGCATTATATTCTTAAACTTTATTTTTCGATCCACTCAAATATCTACACAAACAGTCACATACCACCAATTCAAATTAAGATGAATACTGCAGTGTAGCATGCGTATGCTACACTTAAGCAATGTTAGAACATGTGATCCACCTTACCGCAGTTATTACACACCCCTCGTAAAATGCTCGGTCTACATTTGTCTATGTAGCTCGCGTACCACCTGGAAGGCTTCCGCGTACCACCGGTGGTACGAGTACCATAGCTTGAGAAACCCTGCTATATTGTATTGTGATTTGCAATTGGCTACTTTTATTTTGTTTGCTTCTTTTACAGATTTTGGTTTCACATTTATATGATGTTTCTTAACAATTTAAGGTGAATAATTAATGTTATTTTATTATTAAATCGTTATGGTTAAATCAGTTACCGTAACAGTTATTGATTTACAACTTTAGGTCTGGATATGATGGATAACTCGGAATATATCTGTACCGTATATTTTGGGAATCAAACGCCGTGTCTAGGCGGTGTACTAGCACTGAATGGTAAAACGGGCGAAATCATCTGGACACATTGGACTGCCTATGCGATACTTTCCGTTGATTGTCGCGCAGACTTGACAGATGACGAGATTAAGGATTGCGTCATATCTGGTCGCGGTGGAATACTGCAAGCTATTGACGGTCATGATGGTTCCAACATATGGGATGTACCATTTCGAGATCCTTCGGAACAGCCAATAATTTTGGACGTCTCCGATGCGAGATTTGTAGCGGATATGGATGGCGACGGTATTGGCGACGTAATAGTGTCATACATGCAGTTGTACAAAACCCAAGAAAGCCATATATTCATGATATCGGGTAAAAGTGGCACTATCATACGCAACATTAAGTTACCAGATACAGAGCAACTGTTCATAGCACCGCAAATTATGGTGCATCCTGATGGAGAAGTCATATTTGTTTTGGCTACAACCAACCAGCAAGATGCTGGAGGATTATATATAGTGTCCGAAGCTAATATATTTTACGATAATTTGGTATGTAGTTATATAGCATATAAATGTCTGTGTTAAGTTTCAATATGAAAGTATTGCGTTAATTAATCCTTTGGATCCTTTTGTTGCAGCAATTACGAAAACTCAATCATAACACCGGTAAAGGTGCACTATTGCCACCAATCTTAATCGATATTACGTCGGATGGAATTGAAGATATTGTCGCCGCTATGTTTGATTCTATTATGGCATACAATGGATCCACGTTTGAGCCTATCTGGAATTACACAATCCCCAATTCCGAAGTAATTAGCATTCCCATTCCCGGTTATTATAACGACGACGATATACCAGATTTCATGGTACAGCATCAGATAGAAACTGATTTATCCACGTACTATTATACTGTGACTACAGTCATAGACGGTCGTAACGGACAACCTTTGCTCGAAAAACCGATGGAAAATAGCTTGAGCGGACAAATGTCCGGATTATCGGTCACTGTCGATGGATTCGGCAATGATTGGTTTTTGCATTGGTCCACCGACTGTTTAAACTACGAGGGGACCAAGGAAAAATTTCAATTCTTGAAAGGCCAGAGTTTCATGTCACAAACGCGCGCCGACCTCTGTCGCCTGAGATTCAATTCGACACTCACCACGAGACTGCTAGCTTTGAACCAACACGTCGGTCCGCCCGGACTGTCGTTGTACTTCTCGGAGGACTCGAAGTCGCTGGAGTTCAATAATTCAGTTGATCCACAAAAGGAGGAGGAAAAGTATCTGAACTCCCAATTAAAGATCACGGATACTTACGCAAACACACCGTTTGTTTCCGAGAGGTCGTCGAGAGTCCACAAAAACCATCGAAAAAATAGTATTTTCAAGCACAAAGATAATAATATACTCGAGATCGGCAAATACGACTCGGATGCAGTATACGAGAACGTCGACGAATTCAAAAGTCACAAGAAACACAATCCCGAGGATACCGTAGAGAATTTGGACATAGATCAGACATGGAAACAGGATAACAAATGGGTGGAGGATGATGCACAATCAGATAAAGAGTATGATAGTGTATATGAAGGTGATAATAGTAACAACGAAGACGGACAACAGAGTGTAGATTATTCGCAAAGTGAAGTGCGAGAGCAGAGGAGTGTCGTCACCGTAGTTAAAGATCCATATTCAATAAATATTTCTCATAAAGAACATGTTTCCAAAGAAATTAGCGATTACTCAACACATGAATCGACGCAACATAATTTGCGGGTTATGAAGTTGGATCATGAAGATACTAACATAACAGAAGAAAAGAGAGAAATGAAAGAAATTAACAACAAAAAGAATGGCTCAGTGAACAAAACTGATATAATGAATATATCAATAACATCAACTCCAAAATCTCAAGAAGAATTCTCATCAACCATGTCGAGCGATGAATCAAATATTGAAAAGACTACTACAATACAAAGTATATTAAATATGTCAGCGGGTACAAGCGAATTAATAGAAATAAATATCACAAATATCAGTACTGAATTGCCGGAAGACACACCAGAGGCGTCAAAAAATCAAACAATCATCGATCATCAAGATGCAACTTCCGCTAAGAAAGTCGTAGACGTGACGAAGCGAAGACAGATATATAAACATAGTTTTCCCAATATTGTCCAAGACGCGGACGATGATGCTAGTATAGAAAAAGTATTTAAGCGGGAGTCACTGAAAAATCAAAGTAAAGGCAAGATTAGCAAAAAGCAATTGCTGATATCATCGTCGATAACTGATAAAGATTTTAAAATGCGACAGAAGCGAAGAACGAAACGAAATTCTGGAACTGACGACAATCGATCGAGCGGTATCAATGGCATTCAGAGACAGTCACCAACCGGTATCTTGTTGCCGTCTATCACCGGATCCAAAGGAAAGACTTCGATAGATTTAGTGTTCTCTACAGTCTGGTTACCGTCGTATGAAATGTCTCAAGCGGATGTGGAATGTATTATTAATAAGAAAAAAGCATTATTGGAGAATAAACTTCAGTACAAGAAAGACGATGACATCATTAGCGAATGTTTATCCGAGCGAGGCATTAATTACAGATTGTATCAAGAGTCAAGGGACAGGGAAAATACCAAAATCGCATTTGGTCAAATGACAATATACAGAATGAAGCTAGAATGCGTATGTCCGGAGGATATGTTACCTAATCAAACGTGCAGAGATATTTCATCACATCAGAGCTGGCCAGAGCATCAAGGCTCCTCTGGAAACGGCTATTTTAAACCATTACGTAAATTAAATGTTTAAAGAAACTATAAGGTCTTGTCGAATTATATGAATTATTGAGAAAATTTTCATTGTAACGCTCTCTAATGGAGTCGTTAATGATTAACGGAATTAAAGAATTATATCAAATAGTCCCTATGAACTATTTGTAAAAGTATACCGTATAACAATCATAATTCTAATCAATTGTTATATAAAAGTAATTTATATTAATATTTATATGCAGTTTTCTTCGCGAAATAGAAAAGATGCAAATATATGCGTATTTGTACATATAAGAATATTGTTGCTCTCGCAATTAAAACTTTTATCGTTTAATTTTGAAGAGAATTGCTATAATCACATGTGTATTAATCACTTATCGATAATTAAAAGTCTTTTCAGAATGCAGTTACGAATGAAGAAGTAACTGTATGTGCCAAAGATGATTTCAATAGCTTTTTTTATGTATACAAATATATACTCTACACAATTTATCATAACTTACGATTGCATAAAAATTGTTAATATAATTAACGTTAATATAATTAACGTTGAAAGTATACGTTATATTAGTAATAATTTAAATATATATCGATCCCGATATTCACATGAATTAAAATGTTAATCGTATATATAATGTGTTACTATACAGGGTGATTCAAAAGGTAAGGTCAACCGGCGAGGAGGTGGTTCAGGGCGATGTTTAGAGTAGAAAAGTCCTTTGCCATTTTTTTTTATTGCAACCGTTTCACAGTTACAACAGGTCAAACATTTAATTCACAATTCACAATTCAGGAGATGTACTTGCTTACGATCATGAAAATAATAATAATATTAGTAATATAGTAATAGTAATAATAATAATAATAATAATATTAGTAATAGTAATAATATTTTTTTTATTAAAAAAAAATTTTTTTAAATTATTTTTTTATTTTTTTTATTTTTTCTTTAATTAAAAAAACAAGGGCATGCTTGCGTGTTATTTTCATGATCGTAAGCAAGTACACCTCCTGAATTGTGAATTAAATGTTTGACCTGTTGTAACTGTGAAACGGTTGCAAATAAAAAAAAATGGCAAAGGACTTTTCTACTCTAAACATCGCCCTGAACCACCTCCTCGCCGGTTGACCTTACCTTTTGAATCACCCTGTATATTGACTGTCTCTTATACACATCTAGATGTGTATAAGAGACAGATATTAGTAATAGTAATAATATTTTTTTTATTTAAAAAAAATTTTTTTAAATTATTTTTTTATTTTTTTTATTTTTTCTTTAATTAAAAAAACAAGGGCATGCTTGCGTGTTATTTTCATGATCGTAAGCAAGTACACCTCCTGAATTGTGAATTAAATGTTTGACCTGTTGTAACTGTGAAACGGTTGCAAATAAAAAAAATGGCAAAGGACTTTTCTACTCTAAACATCGCCCTGAACCACCTCCTCGCCGGTTGACCTTACCTTTTGAATCACCCTGTATATTGATAATCAAAGTTTATGTAACTGTATAGTCCGATACCAATGTATGTTAATTGTATCAGCAGATACAAATAATCTATATAGCTAACAAAAGATATATTCTGGTGGATATATACTGATTTATATGCATTTTACGTACATTTCCTATAATTTAAAGAAATTAACAATTTATTATATATAAAGTTTATGAATAATATTGCTATCTCTGAAGATTCATTAATTATGTTTGCAGGACATATATATATATAAACATTTAATCACTGTTAAGTGTAACACAAGTATTCAAAGAATATAAAATATACATTATTGATCAGCTAATGTTGACGTTTATTCTTCCTGTATATTTTCGCTGCTATGGTATGCTGTTTGATCAATATTGGATTATTAGACGGTTACTTGTGCGTGGCAGATACTTAATTCTTATGGCTTTTGCAAGAATAGGACAAGTCAAACTGTTTTAAATACAGCATATAATAAGCTGCAATTAAGTGCAATGCAAATTATGGCGGAAAGAAGCATGAAACGTCGTAAGATACATATGTCACATAAGTTTAACGGTTAGTCAATAATTTACAATTTTTTGATGATGCATTAGCGGACTACGCTTACACTGTGTGCAGCAGCAACAATCATTTCAGATCGCCCAATACTCAGAAAGCTAATCTATTTGTAAGTATTTATTAATTAATAGAGTATACTTAAGACTTGAATATAAACATCTTAAATTTATATTTATATTTTTCTTCCAGAGGACATTTGAACATCTTGAAGCTCCAGATAACAAAAAGTCTCAAGATTACAAGGATGGCCTTTTAACAAGATATAAATTATACAATTACTCTTTAAACCTTGGGTAAGTTTTTGCTCATTGTTTTCATTTTAAGAGTATCCCTGGTGAAATTTTTTCTTACAATTCTTCATATAATTTTTCAGAATTTCTGTATAATTTTATAACTTTATAATTTATAACTTTATAATTTTATAACTTTTTAGAAAATTTCTCAGATTTTTTATTCGAATTGGAACACTTTTCAGAAATGCTGAGAAAGTCTATGGGAGCTTTCCAACAAGAGACACTGTGTTACACAAAGGCATCTCATTGACTACATATTATCTAAAACATCGTCTAAGATAATATGTAGCTAATGAGATGCCTTTGTGTAACACAGTGTCTCTTGTTGGAAAGCTCCCTATATCTTTTCTAGAATTCTTCGTGTATGTGAATTCTGAAATATTCTAAGATTTCTCATTCTATAATTTCTGAAGAAAGCTTATAAAATCTGAAAAAGTTCAAGATATTTTTTCTGATATCTTCATAAACTTAAAACATGACAAATTTTTAAAAATATGAAAATTTTTTTACCAGGGATTCTCTTTCATCAAGTCCTCAACTCCTGTACATTCAAGAAACCATTTTTCTGTACAAAAATATCGATTAGTTAAGAAACTTCAACTTTTTAATTTACAGAAGAATGGCTGTACAAGGTAAGACGGTTGGAATCATTGGCGGAGATACGTACAAGCATTTTCGAAGATCGGTACCGCTTGTAGTACCGAAGGTACAGACCGCAGACGTCCCACGCTGTTTGGAGCGCAAAACCCTAAACGGAATTCTGCAAAATGCCCAGAGACGATATTACACTGCATTCCCGAAATCAGAGCCGTACAAAAACGCAGAAACGCAGACGGATTACAGAGAGAGTGAGACGCAAACCGAACCTTGGGAGCCACCATACAAAATTGTTCCAGGTAACAATGATTACATTGCAGTAATATTCCATGAGATTCGTAGAACGAGTCAATCAAAAAATCGGAATCGTGGAAAAGAAAGAAAACACGAGAAAGAAACAAAGCGATACCGAAACGAAAACTCTAGTCGAGATATCTTAAATTTTCATTTAGGTCACAATCCTGAAGTGCTGGCGTTAGCTCATCTAACTTGGGAGCATGGACTACCCGCGGGTGTCCATGAAGTGCACGTTATCAACAGGATGCGAATGAAAAGAGCTTGGGAAACCATCCTACCGCCGATGGATACGCCAGCCAATATAAAAATGCGGAATTCGATAATAACGGCTTTAGAGATAGACGAATGGGCATTTCGGGAGTCGGTGAGTATTTCAAGACGCAAAGAAGAATCTCAACTGTTTACCTATAACATGATACCTTCTTTCTCTCTCTCAACTATATAATAACTTTATATGATAAAAAAATTTTAATCGTCTACATAACATAATACCTATGTTTTTTCTTTCTTTAACTATGTGATTTTAGGAGATTCAATTCATAATGGATTTACGTCTGAATCTGATGAGGGACCTCCTGCAAAGTCGCGAATCAGAATACAAGAAGAAAGTGCAGGGTCGTTTTAGTAGACTCGAAAGCAAACTGGGAAAATGTCGGGACAACCAAATTAAGACTATCAGGCATAATCTTAAACGAGATCTGCGAAAATTACGTAGGAGTCATCGCGACGTGCAACAACCTTGTAAACCCGATATAATTGAACGGCATATCGATCCCAAGTCCGACTTGTATGCACCGCAAATGCGTTTCGGCGAACATCCCCAGAGACGGCACGAAACCTTGCAGAAACAATTCATAAGCGAAAGTTACGTCGAACGTAAGTATATTTGATTGTAATTAATATGTGATCGCTGCTACTCAATTCATCGCGCAATTGTTGCTTAGAAGAAGAAGATACAACACTCAGTTGGTTACCAATTATTGAGGAACCGAAAGCGATTAAACGCGAACTTAAACCAATAGACATCTGTATACGAGAGAGCAGATGGACGGAGGAAAAACTGGAGCGGCTTCATTCCGACCTGAAAGTCATTCGAATGAAAGTCAAATCCGTAGATGAGGCTCCAAGATTAATAAGGCGTAATCATGAACAGCCGGGCTTGCCTGTTACACCGCGCAGATCAGGCACATGGGACAATAAACAGAAACAACGGGAAGAGTCTGCTACATTTATTCAGAAGCTTGTTAAAGGCAGAGCGATACAATGTCTGGTAAAGTATAGATCAGATTATTCGTCGTGCATTCAAAATGGATATAGAGGACAGATCTTATAGAGCGATGTTTCTATCATATAACAGTAAGACAAAATTTCATATTTTAGATGTATAAAGGACGCGATAGATGCAAAGAGCTGATCGAAGAATTGCAATCGACTGAAACGGTTGAGCAGGAAGATTACGATGAAAAGACACATATAGTTAATTTGCGGCAACTACAGAACGATGAGTCAATGCAGGAAGATCGTTTGTGCGAGATTCTCGATTCTCTAGAAGGAAAGACAGTCTGCGGGACATTAGATTTTCTTAGCAAGGTAAGTTTTGTAATCTTTTATCGGAATGATCCGCTCGATTATCTCCCTCGTCATTTACAGGAATTGGTAAGATTAGAGGACGAACGTAGAGCTCACGCCTTTGCCTTGCTTGCCGAAAGAGAAAGATGTATGAGAGAAGCCGCCGAAGCTGGCAGGCGACAAGTGGAATGTAATCGACGACGAGAATTCGATGAAATGTTCAAGCAAATCGTGAAAGTAAATCAGGACTCGGTAGACGCTTACTTGGAGGACATTATGAAAGAAGGAGTCGATTGGATATCCGATAAGGCGGCTAAAGAACATATCTTAGAAGTTTGCGATAAAGTGGATGCCATATCAAAACATGCTGTAGAAAAGTAAGATATGCATTAACAATCAACAGGTATAAACAAATTATTTTGCCAAAGCAATATATGTAAAACATGATGATATTTTCGCAGCGCTGATAAATTGGCAGATGAGGAATTGGTAGCGGATATGATCTATAACTTTGTTTTACCCGAAGTGGAAAAGCACAACGTGAGAAGAAAAATTCGCGATCAACAACAAAGCTATATGCAGAATGCGTATATATCAATTTACGAGAAAATTTTAGATTTGCCACCTGTTGAACCATCCCAAGTTACGGATCAAGAAGTTTACGTAAAAAATGAGAAAATACAAACGATCTGCGTGGCTGATACGGTAAAAATGATGATTTGCCTATATCGTGTCGTTTTTTTAAATAAAAGTATTCATTTATTTTTCCAGGAGCAAGATATCGAAGCAAAAGAAATAGAACTTCCAATCCAGAAAACAGATATCGAAAATAAAGAGCGAGTAGATTCTAAAATAGATCACAAAGCGATTCTTTAATGGAAGCTCAATAATGCCGTAAATCAAAGGCTACTTTGATCTGACAGCTATTTTATATTTTTTTATAATATAAAAGTTAATCGTTGTAATAATATGTTACTGAAGGTATAAAAATTGTCTATTAAACTTTCGAATATAATCAGATCTGTAGTTGTGCAAATGCAAATTGATAAATATACTAACATTGTAATTCAATCGAAATATTCTGATTGCATGTCTTTATATATAAATCCTACATTAAATTTATCACACATATTACCTTTCCAACAACAATTAAATATCTAATGTTTTTATATCAATAAATTAATAATAGATAATTTTAGTTTATATACACTGTATTCTGATAAATACTTTCTTTTCAAATGTCTTCACCAGAATACAAATTGGTGATAAAATGTTAGGCCAAAGTGTATGCTGATATTTAATATGAATATTTAATATGAATATTTAATATGAATTACAGTCTTTTTCATATGTCAATTATTATATATAACTTTACATATAAGTATAATAAAGTCAATTACACACGTTAAAGAACTTGATGACACTATAAATAAGTCCAATTTGCTTTCAATCTTTAAAGTCATTAATTTCATTAAAAAATAATATTAAGATATTATTTCAATGAAATGGCACACACATATTATATAATGCACATTTTATTAAAATATTATTTTAATTATTTTAATAAGATATGCATTTTTAAAAATATTTTAGTGCAGTTTATTGTCCTTACTCTTTTTCAATTTCTTAATAAATGCACTAAAATAATATTTTATATAGAATTTATCTCAAAAGAAACTATATATTTTAAATATATATATATATATATATATATATATATATATATTGAAAAATATATATATATTTCTTTTTGTATATGTATATACTCCGAATAGGGTATCTTAAGTAAAGCACTATAAACCCAACTGAATACAATTTGTTTATATATTGTGTTGTTCCTATAATAGGATAAAAAGCAGTTTAATAAGTAAATATATAATTTTTACTTAAAAATTTTACTGCTTGAAAACGAAAAATAACTTTTATAAATCAAGTTAAATTAGAAGTACAGGGTGTATGTTAATCTATTGTTTTATCTAATTCGTTATAACAGTTGAAAAATGCATTATATAAAGAGTATAATAATTCTGCAAAAACCTTCATACTAGAAGTATTTATGTAAAAAGAGCCAAGTTAGCGCGGGCACGATGGATCGACGAAATAACCATCTAATGCATTTTTCCCAAGTAAGTCCGACATAAATTTTTTAAACTTCATATCCTGCGCGTCGCTTGACGACTTTCTTTCTACTATGAGCTTGCGTTTCTTGGCTTGCAATTCGTTTGTCTGTTGAAGCGTCTCGGCGTCGGTGTTGATAATGTGTGTCTTTCGTTTGCGATTTTCTAACGAATCGGGGTTCTGAGTTCCCTCCCGCGCTCGGCTCACTTCAGTAGTCAAATCGACCATCTTCTGCTCCCATTCTTCAAGATGCTTCCGCAACTCGGCTAACAGTGTATCTTGATCATTCATCTTCTTTGCCTGCTTATGTAACTTCAAAGTTTGTTTTCGTACTAGATACTCTTGCCTCTGCATCCTAAGCTTCATTCTAGCCATTTGGCTTCTCACAGACAAGAAGAACATCTTGTTCTTTTTCGTACGATCATTAATTTTCTTAAAAGTCTGGTTAAGCTTCTCCGAGCAAGTTATACTATGATTGTTGCAATGCGGCAGTGCTGAGTTATTTATGTTTCTACCGTGGGAGATCATGACGCCACCAGGTAGATCGTATGAATTTACAGTGCCGACCATGGACGTGCAAATGTTGTGCTTCAGATCTGGCATAATCTTCTCATCAAAATGCTCCATGGCCATGCTGCTTATATCCCGTAGCTCTTGAAGGATCTCGTGTGCTCGGGGTGGTGTCTTCGTCTCTCGAATCAATCGAAGAACACGGAAAATTTCATCGATCACCTAATACATAGTTGCAACAGACTTATTATTCAATAATTTGTAATTTATATGAATAAAAGTCTATCTCTTGGAATACACATGAGAAATCTTTTAAACATAAGAGAAATTTGTTTTTCAAACAACAATCTGTTTTCATGAGGCAAAAATCCATTACCTTTCCTGGAATAAAGCAGCAAACGTTCAGATCCACATACTTAATAAAAGTCATTGATAACATAGAAATTCTCGTTTCTATCGCTGTCAAGATATCGCAATGACGTGCGAGAGGATGGCTTCGTCGCTCCGACTCCCTCCTCGGCAACTTGGTTTTAACAGTGCGGAGGCATTGCGCGTGATATTTCTCCATGAGATTGAAGCCACGGTTAAGCAGCTTCTTGCAAATTCGATCAAACTGTCTGCAAACCTGTGGAGAAGCATATGAACTTTGCATGAGTTTTGCGCTTTGCGATGTACAAGGGAGGGAAGGAGAATCCTCCTCGCGGATACAAAAGGGCTATCTTACGATCCTATATTTAGAAATCTCATCGTAGGAGAGGTTAGACAGAATCGCCTCCAAGCAAACGTCGGGGAGATTTATCAGCTGCAGCTGTAAGTTGTCGTTCGTTTGTTGCGCGGCAGAATCGTACAAGCGTCTCCGTTGCTCATCAACCATATCAACTGGCGTTCTTTTCCATTCCATGTGAAATGCGAGACGTTTACTCCTCAGCACAAAAATCTCTACACCGTATCGTAATTGACGGGAAATCAACTGCAGAGTGCAGACTGCAGAGTGCAGGGTGGCTCGTGCTCTCGAACTTCGATGACCTATAAACAAATGCAATATAGGTGCGTCCCGAAATGCACTAATCTATAGGTTTGTTCGCGACAATCTTCAGTTAGGGTGCGTTCCCACTATACGCGTCATGGCT
>NJRL01000675.1:18258-59376 GCA_003063815.1 Aphaenogaster rudis | reverse complement strand
TCTGAGACTCGCATTGTAGAGGAGGTATTAAAGTAAGACCGCAATTTCGATTGTGATTGGTTGATTTCTTAAGTCTTACGACTTAAAATCTCATTGTAGACACCGCTTCAGGTGCCTTCGAAGCATCGAAGTTAACTTCGAAGTTAACCCGTATAAGCATGCGCGTGGAGGTCAAACTGATCCAGACGAGAGCTATGAATTTACTATCAAAATATTACATAAAGAAAATATTTCTTTTAATTTTCAATGCTTGAAATTAAATTATTATTTTATGTTTAAAACATGTCTCGGTTATAATTATTTATAAATAAAAAAAATGTTTATACATAAAAATAAATAAATTAAAATGTCGAACAAATTGACCTCCACGCGAGCACTTACGTCAAAAAAAGTCATGCGAGCGCTTTACGGGTTAACTTCGAAGTTGTCAAAAGTAACAGCTCTAGAAAAAACTCGGCCGAGAACGAAAATCGGTTTATGTTTTATATATTTCTGCGCGAAAAACGCGAAAAAATATTTTCTATGTTAAACCTGGAAATACGTAATGAATTTGGTTGTCAAAATCTGAATTTGTCGAAATTCTTCTTTTTCTTCTTCGTCTTCTTTTTTCTTTTCTTCTTCTTCTTCGCTCTCTTCTTCCTTTTCTTCCCCCTTCTCTTCTTTTTCTTCTTCTTCTTCCTCTTCTCTTGATTATAAATTTCGTTAAGTTATAGTACAACAGTTTATTAAAAATCTAATTAAAAAATCCGAGTGTAGATTAATTAATTTATTAAATTTCCAAATATTCGAACAGATTCTAATTTTTAAAAAAATCATCAAAATTATTCGGTAGTTTCCGACTGAAGAAACCTATGTAAAAACTACGTCGGTAAGGCGGCTATTCTTTTTTATGTGATACAGGAAAGAATGTACTCTTCCTCGATTGAAATACCGTCTTGAGTACACTCAATTCTTTTGTATTTTAATATGAACGTTTTGCGATTGCCCCAAGAATAATTCGCGCTTTCGCTACGGTCTGAATGGAAAGAGGGGCCGTCACCGATGAGTCGAAGTATCGAGAAATCGTTCGACTTTCCACTTCCTTTAACGTCGCATTTTCAAATAGAAGCGGAGCTATACTCCGCGTCGTCATACTTAATATCCAATATTATAGCGCGAACAGGCACATAGCGCGAAAGTAATTGGATCGCGCGTGTCATTTTCTCCGTGTTTTAACCGACTTTCAGGAATATCAGCGATCACGCGTTATCGACCCCCATAATGATCTACTTCTCGACATGAATGTCAAGGAGAAAGCGACATGTCGTGATGTGTTACACGGTTTTCTATCACTTTTTATCGTATAACTTTATATCAGTACTTAATTGCTTACATATTAACCGTACACGTTTATCTCATTGTGGCGGCGTGTTCAAAGTAGTTAAAAGGCTTGTTTAGCTTCAGTTGCACTTTCTACACTTCGTTTTCTTTTCTTCCTCTTCTTTAAGAATCATATTTTATTTATCTATTTTATTTTAGCGCAAGAAGGTGAGAAACGAGCGAAAAACTCTTTTTCTTCAAAATTTTCAAAGTTCATGAATATAAAATTTTTTTCTTCATGTTATGGAAGGAACTTTAACTTTTATGATCACAATTATACTAGAAAATATTTATAGAGTATGCGCGGGAAAAACTTGATCGAATAAAGTTTCAAACGCATAATTGAACATGAGCAACGCATAGAATCTTTATAGAAATCGCATACGATTTTATCTTTGGAAAAGATAATTATATCGAATCTTGTTAATAGCAATTGTTCACTGCTCTAATTATATACAAAATTAAGATTTTCTAATGGTATGCAACATATTTTGTAACAAACATATTTTTCAGATTAATTCTGAAATAAGAAAAAACATCCTATTTTTCTAACAATATCATGTAAAATAATGTTGAAAAAAGAAATCATTTCCTAATAAAATAATTTAGGAGATATTACAATATCTCTCCTAATTATTCTTTCCTAAACTATTATTACAGTATCCTCACAGGATATTGTAATAATTATAGTTTAAGAAAGAAATACAATATTCAATTTCGTCTACAATATTTAATAAGCGAATTAATCATTCCGAGTATATTTTATAATCTTTTGTTATATACAAATCTGAACATCTCAAAATCCTTGAAGATATATCTGCCAGATATCCTTGGGCACCTTGGGATTACATTTTGCTATACAGGTATTTCGTAGACCATTCTTTCGACATTGCTTGTTTCGCATTATCTCGCTATCCGAATAACTCGATCAGTGCATAAATAATTATTTATCATGTGCCACTTTTTATAAACGTGGTTCGTGAACTTAATAATGTTTTATACTCCACACATATACCTCGAGTTAGCATTTCACATCCGGATTGCACGTCAAGGAAAGCACAAGGTTGGCGCCAGGGTAACAGCCAATTTCATTCTATCATTCCACACCGTTAATTGCGAAACAAAATATTTACATTTATGATTCGTGATAAATATTATTTTAAGGTTTACTTCTTGCTTAATAGTAGATACCATTATTTCAATCCAAGCATTCAAATCATATTTTATAAATAATGACTTGTCTTTAAAAATGCGATTGTAAATATTTTCGGAAGTTTTATCCATTGTATATACATTGATAACACTATCCGACACGGATTTTAGATCACAAATCAGACAAGGTGATTCTTATAGATTTTTTTTCGCTGAAAACGAATCCGCAAATGAAATGATTGCTCTATCACGTCACGTTTTTGAGAAAATTAAAATTAAAAATGCTAAAAATGGCATTTTTGAATATTTTTGAGCTCATATTTATACAATATGATTATAAAATAAATTATTGAATTAAAGGAAAGATCTCTTGGTAGCTGTATGTAACAGTTTAGATAATAGTATTAAAAAACTAGTATTGCACAAATAAGTCAAGTATTTTGTTGTTTTGTTGTATTGCTGGTTAAAAAGGGACTAAAATCGGACAATAAATTCGTCTGCGAATCGATACCGGAAATTGAATCGCGATATCGAAAAACCTGATCTTACGATTAATTGGATCATATTACATTAAAAGTTTTGAACTTCACTATCCGATCTTAGATTTCAAAATTATTATCTATTAACCCTTTCACTGCGGAAAATTTGGGCGCAAAATGTATACTGCAAGCGATAGACGTTCAGCAGCAACCGACGTTATCAGACAATACTGACTTCTTGCCAGCTGTGTTACGCATATTAAAAATATTAAAAACAATGATTATAGAGTAATTATAATTCAGTAATATATTACAGGTGAAAGGCGTGACTGGCCGCAAGAAAACTCTTGTAAATAACGCTAACAATATCTATATAGTTGCTAAACAGTCATTAACGAAATAAGTGCCGAGTCTCCATAAATGTCTATAGCCCATATTAAACGACGTTAATTGCTCAATTAGTGCCTACATACGCCAATAGCAGTAAACGGGTTAAATCATGTATTCGTTTCTTAAGTAATCTATATATATATATATATATATATATAATTGTGAAGAATAAAATCGTGATTTATTATTTGTCAAAATTATTAAACCGATTATTATTATTAAATAGATTTATCTCGGAAAATGTTTTCCAATCTTAATTTAACATTTATGTTTAGTTTTGTCATTAATAACAAATACGATAAATTTAAGAGAATGAGGGAATTGATTCGTGCAGAAAGAAAAGTTTATTTCGACCTTCCTCCGTACCATTTCATTTACTTCGTAACTCCTTGAGAGATCCCTTTCTCTTTAATTCGTGGCTGTAGACCTCTTTTCTTTTACCCGCGTTTGCAACGAGTCCATTCCACGATAAAACCCATGCATTCGGGAGTTAATACTTCATATCTCGTAAAAAATGGCTCAAGGCTCTTTCTGCGTGAAGCAATCTTGTTTCACACACAAAGAACTAACTTCGATCTTTATTTATTCCGGATCTTTTGTGCGTTACTTGCACGATTTAAAATATCAATACTTGTCGATCGATTGACAATGATTATAGCCGCAATGGGTGCGAAAAACAAGTCCGGCAGATCGGTATTCATGCGGCGAAGAAAGAGAGATCGGTTGACGATCGATCCGACAAGAATGACAACAATTCGTTTGACAATATCAAAATATGTTCGGGAAACAAATACGTGTGTCTATCAACTCTTCAAATTTAGAATTAAAGTTCGATTTAACTCTGAATTCGATGACAACCGTTTTCCCAATCAAGATCGTTATTGCGGAGTATCACCCGTTCTGTTCGTTCGCTTTCATAGACCGCCCGTCGATCGTTGTCCTGGTCATTTGATATTTTTCACATTGGCGACAGTAACGGTAGAGTGATGGCGATGGCGATGGCAATGGTGATAGGCAGCGGCAGCGGTGGTGGCGATCGCGTGGTGGTGGTCCCGCATTCGGGCGAAAGGGAAAATGCCTGGTCGAGTGGCTCTTTTTTTTCTCCTTTTTCCCCCCCGGCTGGCGACGGGGATTTTTGACACGGTCGACGTTCGATCGGGCTTGCATTTGTCTCGGAGCGTTCTATCCGATCCGTCGCCGTCCCCGGAACGTCCCCCGTGCAACGAACGCGCGAAAAAAATCGGCGCATCCGAAGATGCGTCACGTGCATCATCCCGCCCGATTCGTCTGACCAGCCGTCGTCTCGTGTGAATACTGTGTCTTCGATCGATTCTTCTCTTTTTCCCCCCCTTTTTTTTTCTTTTTCACCTTCTCGGAGTGCCGCGCGAATCCGAGTTTCCATCCGCGAACTTTTCCTCCGCCGTTTCCGAAATTTCGATCGAAAAAGTGCCTCGTTCCCGACCGGCCGCGCCGATTCATTCATTTCTCCGATTTGCCGAAGTTTCTCCGGCTTTGAACCGCCATCGGAGAAAGTATTACGAATTGCCGGGGCGAATTGTGCTGTGGTGGCTCGGAAATGAGACATAGGATTAGATACAACTGAGCAGCTGCAAGGTGAGCGGAAACCTGGGTTTGGAAACCGGAATTGCGTGCCCCTCTAAAATATCGCGTGCGGAACTTCTGCATCTACAAGCGGATTTAAACAGTCATTTATTTCGACTCCTAATGTCGATCGATCGCGCGAAAATGTGACGATAAGATCGCGAGATTCGCCCTCCAATTACACTCGGAAGCACGTGTCTGCACGTTGACAATTCGTCTAACGGTATAACAATTACGATTGACGATTTGTCATTGTTTTAATTTGTCATCATCATTTGCGCTCGTCGCGGTTGATTTTCGCCGCGAAGCGCAAGAAGTGGACCAGAAGAGCGCGCAGCATTAACGAACCGGACTCGGAATTAACTGACCGATACTCGGCAGACCACTTTCACGTGCGCAAACTGCCAGATGTACGACCTCCGTTTCTTACGTAAAACTCGGGCACTCGTGTAATCATAACCGAACGACCGTTCAAATGTCGAAAACTTCTCATTTCCGTCGAGCGTGCCGCTTTTGCCGCAATTTCACTCCATGACATTTCATCTTTACGATCGGACACGGAGGCGGACGCTCCGACGATTTCAGACGGAATTAACTCGTGCTCTAACACTATGATTTTATCAGCTTGCGCTTGCAGAGTGCGCAAAAAATGAAGATAAAAAACGAGGATAATTGAATGCACGTCTTTTGTAATTTGTGCCGCATATTTAATCTCGAATGTCGATTGCGTAAAGTTATTGACGCACGCGCTCTATATTACTATGTTAACGCTAGGTAGGAATCAAATGCCATTTAATTAAATTGCAATTGAATCATTGCAATTTAATTAAATTATCGGTTTTACTCCTTGTTGAGTAGATTTGTCGGATTTGAAATTTCGTTATTCCGTAATTTCAAATTGGAGCAAATACGTTATCGTAATTTCATATTAGGTAAATTATTAACGCATATATTCTATATTACTATGTTAATGCTCTGAAAGAAACGCTTTACTTAAATTACCGGTTTGAGTAGATTTGTCGGATTTGAAATTCTATTATTATAGTTTTAAATTGGAGCAAATTATTGACGCACACACGGAAAGAACGGTTTTGCTGAAATATTGAAAAATTTGGCCAGATACAGATCTGAAAAATAATTTTGTTGTATTATCAAAATAATTATGTAGGACACTCCAACATAATGATAATGCTGCAAAAAGTTTTGATATTCTAGCAACTATTTTAGGCGTCCTACATAATTATTTTGATGATCCAACAAAATTATTTTTCAGATCTGTATCTGGCCAAATTTTTTAATATTTCAGCAAAACCATTCTTTCCGTGCACGTTTTATATTACTGATTTATATAACGACTTAATCCACGAGGTGTGATATATGGATATTAATTTCTATTTTTTTCTTTTATAGTTCAATTAAAATCTTTGTTGCATTTATGATTTTCTGCCTTTTTTAAAAACTACAATTCTAAAAATTGAGTCTGACAAATATGGTGGAAAAACGATTCGCCATCTTGAAAACTGCGAGCGGTATCCATTCCGCATCTTAAAGGTCACGCTGTGGCAGGAACCCTTTAATTAAACTGCCGGTTTTTACTTCTTGTTGAGTAGATTTGTCAAATTCCGTTATTGTACACGGAAAGAACGGTTTTGCTGAAGTATCTAAAAATTTGGCTAGGTACAGATCTGAAGATAATTTTGTTACACTATCAAAAGTAACTATGTAGGATGCTCAAATATAATGACAATGCTGCAAAACATTTTGATATTCCAGTAACTATTTTGGACGTCCTACATAATTATTTTGATGGTTCAACAAAATTATTTTCAAATCTGTATCTGGCCAAAGTTTTAGGTATTTTAGCAAAACCATTCTTTCCGTGTAGTTTCAAATTGGAGCAAATCCAAATTAGGCAAATATTTAAAATATATCTTCCAATAGCATTCCTCAAATATCTTGTATATGTTTATTGTATTTTTATGGCCACTTATGGAACATATACAATGCTGACAAATTTAGTTGATCGCGTGAGTTTTACGCGTTATAAAATAGCATTCCTGAAACGGCCTGATACAATATCGCCGATCGCGTATACTGCACGAAAAGAATTTACTTTCTATCGACGCAAGTACGAACGGCCTACGAGAAATTAAAGCTGATACTTCGGTTACGAAACTCACGTCACTTAGTTCTAGCATGTAAACTTGCCGCTTCTCTGCCCTCGCGAAGAAAAAGAACACGCGACCACAAATATATGTATGTCTTCGTAAAACCATTCGGTTCGAAGGGAATTTACTCGCGGTTGATTTTGACGCGCTATTTGCGATCAGTGAATATCTCTCGTCGTATTAGCGGACAGTTGGAATCGTAAATCAGTAATCGTTTCGCATTTGCCATGCATTACCGTAGAACTGAATGGAACAAATGAATCGTCAGATGTCTCGGAGCGATGGTAATTCATGCATCACGATCGTCGATCCTTCCTTGATATCAATCTTCCCCCTTCGATCCTCCCACGATGCTTCCATTCATTCATGCGCGCGACAAACGTGCACAGGAGAACGATCGTTACAATAAGATTTTGTTTTCTTCGTAATAAATATATTACAGATATTTATAATATCTTGAGATGAAGGATATGAAAATTGAAAACACTCACGTCCATTTCCACCAATGTAGATTAACTTTAATCTCGGTTTAACTTATTCTTTATCTTTTTCTAAGAATTAGAAAAAAGAAAACTCGACGGAAAAAAAGAAATGAATTATAAAGGAAAAACTAGAGCTGTTACTTTGAACAATTTCGAAGAGAGATTCGAAGCTTCGAAATTGACTCCGAACCTTCGAAATTTAATGTACATTAACTTTAATCTTGGTTTAACTTACTCTTTATCCTTTTTCTAGTTCTAAGAATTAGAAAAAGATAAAAAGTAAGTTAAACCGAGATTAAAGTTAATCTACATTGGTGGAAATGAACATTAATAATTAATTTAAATCATACTTTGCGTTCAGTATCCTTGTAACTCAGGGCATATAGAACAATATTTTAAATAGAGATTCATGTAGTTTTCACATTGTCCGTAATGAATACATTTTCCCTTGTGATATAACAAATTTGACGTAATGAAAGGCTTCTCTCCCAAATAGAACAGAAAGTTATGACGTCAAGACTACGTCAAAATGATGCTAAAAATGACGCTTTTGACATCATTTTGAGGTTATTTTGACGTCATTATGACTTTCTGTTCTTCCTCGGCTGATTCTTTGTCATGATTATCATATGGAGTTCTGCGTTAAAACCGGGCAAACCAGAATGTTTGCAACGGGGGTGGAGGAGAAGGAACAGTACTGTCCGCGCTGCTTCGAAAATAAACAGCATAGCCGATAGAGACTAACAACCGGCAAGAGTAAAAGTAAATTTGAGCAGCGCAGGCAATGCCGTGTCTTACATTTGGTCTGTACGCGTTAACCGACCCGAGTACACTCGGTGTGCACATTGAAAAGCACTCATTTTCAATGTATGTCAAAAATTCGAATTTAGGGGTTGTAATCGGTATGTCACGATACAATAAAATACATGTCAAATGTCACGTCGTTATTTTCGCGAATAGGCGTAGCGTTTATTTTCACGTAATATTTATGACATCAAAAAATAAATCGTTTTTAGTCCATTTTTATTTATTAAAGTTATATCGTTAAAATTGGTTTTATTGAATCTTACTGAAGTACGATGCCAATTACATCGAGGATGATTGTATAGTTTACACAAGAGAGTTTACACAATCACTTCTTAAGATATCAGGCGTTCTGAACTTAATAAATTTGACATTTGAAAGAAATAGTAAGTGCAAACGCAATAATGTAACGACAATATTTATACTAATTATAATTCTCAAATCAGTAGAGCATTTAATTACGAAAAATCTTTATTAAAAATCTTTATTACAACATACATATTAATGTATGTTGTAATTTTCAAATATATCCGTATTCCATCTGGAATTCTTTGGAATATATTCTTAAAAAAGGTTTTTTAATATTTTTTTCAGAATGGCAAGGACGTTTTCGTTGAGCTTGGTAGTGGCGTTGCTGCTGGTCTTCGTTATTACCGAAGCTTCTCGTGGACAGACTAATCAGGTAATTAATTACCGAAATATGTGATTGTAATTTATATAAGCCGTGATACGTAATAACAGATATAGAAGATATGTCTATCCTTCTAATTTGACACGTATAAATGAATCGTACGAATGAATTGTATGACATAATACATGCTGGTCATAGGATATTTTTTAAGTTAAAATTATCCGGAAGTGAGAAAAAATTATTTATGCGTATGCATTAATTAATTAATTAAGAAAGCGAATGGCTCTAAATATGATATAAATATCCACTATACAAGAATAAACCGTTGAAGAATATGCAATATATAAACTTCAATTTCTAACGCTTTGTGTTATGTAAAATTGCGTTATGTAACGCAGATGTAAAGACGCAAATTAAAAACAGGAATTTACAAGAGCGCAATTATCTATAAATTGAAGTACCTATACGAAATGCACATGAAGACCCGCAAGATCCGTTTTACACTTGTTTTGTGTCAAGGATGCGCGTTTGATGCCGGGCGTTTACGACATTACAACGCGTTGTTTTTCTTTCCTTCTTTTTTTCTTCCTTTTTTTCCACGAAGGCCGTCGACCCAGCGGAACGAGTCGATTCGTATTATTCGACTAAATCGCACAAGTGAAGTTGCACGATGTGCGCGGTGCACGATGCTCGATAATTAGAGGCCGAGAAAGGAAGCAGTTTCTTTACTAGTTGATTACTTGTATAACAACAAAAAAGAAAATCTTTGCAACTGATTCACGACAACGACACTTCGTTTCTTATTCGATTAACGTAACGTGCGATTTAATTTGAACGTAACGTCGTCTTATTGTTTCAATCGTGTACAGGATATTCAAGATTTCACTTCGATGATAGATTCCTTGATTAATTTACAGTTTCCGTAACTGAAAAGTATCGATATATCGATCATTTCCATGTTATAAGCAGTTGAAATGAAAGAAACTTCCGAGAAGTGCAATTAAATGCAAAAACCTGTCATTTGTCTAAATTTAACGTTTGGAATTTACTTTCTCTAATTTTTAATTTGCAATACAATTATTCAAATATGACTGTAAGCATATACATTGACAAGTTACGGCAAATAATTATCATTCCCTTAACATTTTTTTAGTAAAATTCGACATTAAATTTACCAACAAGTTTATTATTAAAATGAAGTTAAACAATATAAGGGTAGCCACATCTAGCTGCTATAAAATAAGAATTATCTCGCAAAACTGTACAATAACATTCCTTATTGGTCGAATAATTATATTTAACTGAAACTAAAACCCGGCGTTGCCCGGACTTCTTTTATCTAGAACAACTGCATTTGTAGTAAGATATAGATTAATTAATAATTCAAGCTCGTTTATAACTAAGCAAAGTAGGAAAAGGGCCAATAATCGAGCGCAACAAAGATGTTATAAAATTAATATATTACTCAATTAGTGAGAATATAGAATACGGTTCGTTTCACAATCAGTCTTCATCAGCCAATAGTAAATTAAATCATAAAAATGAACAATAAATTAAATTAGGACAAAGAACAGATAAATGAATAAATCGTTGAAACATATTTAGCGAAAAATTAACATAAACAAATTAAAAGGTCGACAAGAGGCCAAATCCAAATTCAGACAATATACTAATAAATAACGAAAAACGGAAATTAATAAGTTATATAAAATACGCATCGTTGTAGGCGGTATGTTCATTGGGAGTCCAAAAGATAAAATTTGAGAAAAACAATTTATCGGTCAGTAGCGAGAAGATATAGATTGATAGAAGATATAGATAGAAGAAGATAGATAGAAGACAAAAACCAAGTCGATATCTCATCGGGCGTAAGAGATATTGAGAAATCCGTGAAAACACATTTTACCCCTTTTCACTCCCTTAGGGGTCGAATTTCTAAAAATCCCTTTTTAGTGGGTGCTTACGTCATGGAAGGAATATACTCCCCGAATTTCGTGTTTCTAGGTTTAGGGGTTTGGGCTGGGCGTTGATGATATAGATTATAATTGTAACTTGTACACTTGGAATGTGTGGCGACAGGAAAGCACGATATCGCATAAAAGAGAAACCAGAAATAGTTTTCGACTTGTCAACGTGGTGAGTCATTCGTCTTTCCCTCTCGATCGTACTCGGATGTCCAGATTCCAGTTATTCGTTTTGCATTTGCCTATAATACGATTGCCAGGAAGATCTCGGACGCTTTCGCCGACTCTTTCACCGTAAAAGTTGTTGAAACGAGTTTGTGACGTACGAGAATAATCGTCCCTCTTATCAGAGAATTCATTAAAAGTAAGAATCTAGATTAGCATATTATATTTTTTGACCGTAAGCTCGTAAATACTGGCTAACACATACGTTAGAAATTATTAGCAAGACGCAAAACCGTGAAGAGAACTTTCCCAATGTTTCAAAAGCTTGCGTGCTATCTTCACTATGTTACTATAGCTTTTAAGTAATTTGAAAGAATATAAAAGCATTATAATTTAATGTTTTTAAGTTTGGATAAATTGTTAAAAATGTTTAGAAGATATAGAAAATTATATGTATAATTTACAACGTATAATAGTGATTGCATAATATTATTTATTAATCTTTCGTAACTTGGGGATATTATTTGACCATAAAGATTTGATAAATTTTTAACAAAGAGACATTTCTGACAATCTTCTTTTACAAGTTTAGCTTGTAAAAATTAACGTATGTATATAACGTGTACTCTCTCTCATCACGAGTTTATCACTCTTTAATGCGAGTTTTATTCGAGAAAGATGAGCATGAAGTACTTCCATCATATTGAATATAAAACTGTGAAATCAAGAATCTTCATTTTTTGTTATTTTATTCATTACAGGTACCTATTACATCTATCATATCTACGTTAATTTCCTTGTTCGATTGAATTTCGCAGATTAAGATTATTGATCATTTATCATCATTAGCTATCAATCAATGAATATACGTAGACTTCAACGTGTAATGTACTTGAAGTTCAAGCTAACGGTAGTGATTCGATACGGATGAACTTCTTGCTTATTCCTTCATACTCAGTTTTATACCATTTTTGCAATAGAAATGTACTTATTCATAGAAATTTTTTAAAAATAAATCTATCACAGTTTTCATAACATGATGATGATAATAATGAAATGAACGAAGAAGCGACAACACAATTAACCATTAAGACTTTACATAAATATTCTAATCTACGAAAATCGAGACTAGTGACCTTCTAATTCGTAATCGCTTATTCTGTGCATTATCTTCGTCAGTTATATAATTTTAATTCTTATGCTTATCAAACGTATGAGCATTTCACGCACCAATCTAGGTATCGAGGCGGCGCAACAGATACAGCACATAACACATATAAATGGAGTGAGCGGATAAAGGAAAAAAAAGAGATCGCAAGTTTGCATGGACCACGCCTAGTCGTGCGCCGTTCGCTTTTAGCGAACGATATATACCGCGTGATCAAAAATATCTTCTCTATGCTCGCCCCATTTTCGTGATGATATAGTTGGATGTACACGGAAAGAACGGTTTTGCTGAAATATTAAAAAATTTGGCCAGATACAGATCTGAAAAATAATTTTGTTGGATCATCAAAATAATTATGTAGGACACTCCAACATAATGATAATGCTGCAAAAAGTTTTGATATTCTAGCAACTATTTTAGGCGTCCTACATAATTATTTTGATAATCCAACAAAATTATTTTTCAGATCTGTATCTGGACAAATTTTTTAATATTTCAGCAAAACCATTCTTTCCGTGTATAGTAGCTATAGTTAAATGTAGTAAATAGAAAGTAGAATATAGTTGAATGTTATTGAAAGTAGAATATACTTGAAAGTTGAACATAGTTGATTATAGCTAGAATGTTATAGTTCTTTCTCGACAATTGGATCACGATCTACTTAATTATTTATTTCATAATTTAATTATTCAAAAATATCTTCCTGCATGTTACGTTTGCTATTATAGCTGAATATGGTAACTAGAAAGTAGAATATAGTTGAATACAATAATGTTACAGTTAAATATAGTTGAATATAAATAGCTTGAATGTCATATTCTTTTTTGTCAAGTAAGTTGTATTAATCACAATTTACTTAATTATCTACTTAATAATTTAATTACTCAAAAATATCTTCTTCTTACTTGCTATATTTACTGTTATATTTGAATGTGATAAATATACTTTTTCTTCTATAGAATATAGTTGAATATAATAACGTAATAGTTGAATACAGCTTGAAAATATCATTATCCTTTTCCGACAATCGTCAAGTAGATCGTATTAATCACAGTCTACTTAATTATCTGCTTAATAATCGAATTAACCAAAAAGTCTACAGGAATCTCGAAGGAAATTGATCGATGCTACCTAATCGTTAGGTTCTAGACTGGACAATTTCGTTTTCATTAGTATTCGCGATTAGCTTCGATGCAACGCATATTCCTTCGGTGAACGTAAGCGCGCGATGTTGATAATTATTCCGCTATGCGCACCGATGATCATAATCTAATGGAGGCAAGAGCGAGATGATTTTCTTATCGATTTAATGACGCGTTACGTAAGGTAAACTACATTTCTTATTCCAGGACAGCTCCTTTTTTTTGTCATTGTATAAGTGGCTCCTTACAAAGCGTCACCGACGTCTTTCGTTTCGTCATAATAACGGATAATTTATGTAACGATATGAAGATCTCGCGATTTGTAAATCGTCGCGACGGAAATCAGTACACGGTTCAAGGCAGACGCCTCTTACTTCGTCATATGTAATGTCCTCACTATTAACGTCCTCAGAAATATAGTTTAATAGACCACGCTTGAATTAAACACGGAGATGTACACTCGGAATAATTACGATAATGCTAGATATCGAAATCGATTCTTCGGATAGTTCGATATTGCAACGAGGCTTTTCTATTTCTCTGACATTTCATGATCTGTTATAATTGATAGGATTGAAAGATATAATACACTGAGTTGCATGCAATCGAATTTTAACAAACCTGAGCGAAAGTATTTAAATCATCAGTGAGAGTCCAGTATTCGGTTTCGCCGATCTCTCGAACCTGTTTCCTGATCTGCTGTCTCGAATGAAGTGTCAAAGCTTCTGATTAACGTCGATCGATTCTGCAAATGGAAAAATATAAATCGCAAGGTTTTCTTGCCTACTCGTGTTTCTCGGCAGGCGGTGCGAGGTCTTTAATTAGAAACGCAAATTATGCAATACGCCCTGGTAAAGCGATTACGATCGGTATCTAACAAACGCTCGTTACGCACGTCGGAACCAGACGTCGCAGTAAGTATCCTTTTGCCCGAAGAAACGCCTCATAATTTAGCCTGATAATTTAGCCTCATAATTTAGCCTGATAATTTAGCCTCATAATTTACAATCGACGTTTCAGCGCTGCTTTCGTTCTATCTCGAAACGCTCGCGCGTCTTGCGCGCGGATTGCGTACCTACATCACGCTAAATGCGCTCTTATGATGTTTCATTGCGCGTGCGAGTACACAAGCACGCGCCGACAAGTGTACGTCGCAGACGGATGTAGCACGTTGCACAAGCACGCGCGCGCGAGTGCGATCTAAATCGAGTTTTCCATCGGAGAAAGCGCTTCTTCTGCATCGTTTACTTCAGCAGACTTCCTGATTTATTTGCCGTAATCTCGCGCTCCCTGTCTCTTCTTTAACCACTCGGACAGCTTCATCTAAACATCCTCCACGAAGATGACGATAGACATCATTAAAAAAATTGCAATCGGACTTTGGCACTCTGTTGCCGGTAATTAACTGTTACGATATATCAAGAGGAGTACAAAGAGGCGAAAGATTGCGATTAATTATATTCTCCGAAGTTAATTAAATATCAGAAATAACGTGAAAACTTGCACAACTTTTTTGTGGAAGAAATGTGGAAACGAAATTCTATATTATAAATAAATATATAATTATTTATAATATATATATAATATATTAATATTATATAATATTATTAAATATATAATTATTTGTAATATATAATTATAAATATTATGAATAAACTCAGAACATTTGCCCGATATTTTAAGAATGATATATGTGTCAATACTAATATCTCTTTTTATATATTTGCATATAATAATAAAGAAGTAAATGACGATGTAGTATATTTGGCATTCTCTTAATTATGATAACGATAATGTATCGTATCTCGCTACGCACGCTAAACTCATTGTTAGTAATGACCTACTTACATGAAGTGGCTGGGTGCCTGTAACCAATTGTAACGCGAAGCAGTTACAACGGTAAAGCCATTTTCCTACTCGTTCTACCTGTTACATTAGAATAGCGATCCAACGTGATTCCAGCGATCTTAATTAATTATGAGAACAAGTGTTTATTGTTCGCGGTTGATTCAATCTGAGAAATAACGCGAGAGAAAACTGCGCTTGTGTGTTAAGAAATGGAAAATACTTCCTTGTGGTATGACGATAGAAATTATTCACGATATACGAGTATGCGGCAGTAAAATGCCAATAAATCTCTTGCCCAGAAGTTTCCGCTATCTTTCCTTCATAAGTAATTAGCGGAAAAGCAACAAATGCAAACATTGTTGCACTTCATCGTACGTTCATCGCTTAAGCTTTGGCAAACTCTTCGCGGCGATTACGCAATGTAAGTCTTTTACGCAATGCGTTGTACGTGGAATTATAGGTTCAACTTTAACCTACCTAATGAGATCCATTTTTTTCTCGCGTCAGTACACTTTATTACAAGACATTTCGACGTGCAACTTCGCATTGAATGGAAAATGCAGTCAAGCAAAACGAAGGCAAAAACGCAATAGCGAAGACTAATATAATTTTGTTAAATTTAGGTGTCTCGCGTGATAATACAAAACGTTAGTTATATTGTTTTCGAATTTATATTATAAATTTTGTTTAGTAAATTCTTTTTGGTATGATATGGACTTATGATTCGTGGCAAAAATCTTTATACATGCGTTGTGTTACATTTTGAATAAATGAATTATTACGCAATATGCTTATCTCCTTTCGAAAGTTATAGCAATATTTTATGGCTTTCTCTCTTCCACAAAGAACCTAAATGCTAAATCGATTCTTACGTTAAAAGTCAATTTTATCACTTTTTTGCGAAATGCATTAGCTGAAATATATGAAACTGTCCATAAAGTTGATTGTATACCGATTAAGTAAAGATTTTTGATGTATGATTTTTGTCAGAACTGTAATCGAACGAAATCATTAACATATTTATCTCATTAACATATTTCATAAATTCCTCGTAGAATATCTCGATGCATTTAATATCTTTTTTTCGAAACGGTAGACACCGTAGGAAGATGCTTTCTCTTTTTTCAGATTCCCAATAGCGGTTTCCGCATTTCATAGACGAATGCATAAAATCGAGGTTAATTTTTAAGGAGCCATAAAGATTGAGACGCATAAATTAATTCCGCCATATAAATTCAAGACACACGTGATAATTATCCCGAAAGGTCAGAAGTCGAAAGATAGTATTAAGCCTATCCATGTCGTTTATGCTGCACTCAACTTTGTAACGTTTGCATATGCACGAGTGTCCTTCAGCTATCGTTCGATTTCGCTCGTTAGCGGGAAAAGTTGCTTTATATTGCAACGTTTAAACTCTTAGTCAAGATTATTGCATTCAAGTGATTCATTCCACATTTGCCAGGTGCAGAAAGCTCTTTGATAAGTATCATCTAACATAAGCACTTTTCAAGCCCTTTAATATTTATTTAATATCATCATACGTTAATTTTGTACTTTCAAACGTAAAATTAATATAATCAACCACATTATTTTTATTTATTACAACTTAATAAAGTTATATACAAGAGTAGGAAACTCTTTATTTCAGGCTCAAAATATGTTTACATTGATATTACATGATATAAAATATCCTCGAAAAGTATATTCAAAAACTTAATTTTAAGAATAAAATTAAAAAAGTTGATGCTTTTAGAAAAATCTTAGGTAGAAATTGTAGTTTGTTACAATTAAATAATATTTAAATTAAATATCTTATACTATTATTATACTTTATTATACTTTTACTTATTATACTTTAAATAAAAATTCTGACAAAGCGTATAAAATTCATTCGAGTTTACAAAAAGAATAAGATTTCATAACTTAATTATACTCTTTAGGCTGCAAAAAATCTGTCATTTATTTATGCTTAAATATGTTGGTTCTAAGTAGGGATATATTAAATATAATTGCATTATAGAATTTTCTCTTTTATATATTGTATAAAATAAAAAATTTATTATATAAATATTAAAAAACCTTTTATTTAATCATTATAAATATCTCTCTTTTAGTATATTATAATATATTTTGAAATATCTATATCTAAATTTTTATACAATATATTTATACAGTATATTTTATACAGTGTATAGTTTATAAAATATTTAAGGATGAATAAAAGAGTAGGTGAAAGTGATTCTTAAGTAAACGCCGTTATAAACTGCTTCAGTTGGGCCCGACGACAAGACCACACCCTGAAAATTGGCCCATTCGGACCAGTTTTTTTTAGGTCGCGCTCATACGTATATTCTTATTACATATGTATGACACGAAGGTACTAAATAAGATAATGATTTGCAAAGAAGCCTTCAAAGTTTGCCGCGATATGTTTTAAAATTCCTTATATGTATTTGTCTCACTAAAAAATGCTGAACGCACTTCAAGTATTTCTTTTAATTATAATTATAAATACGCTATTAAAACTTTTTATTCTTTAAATAATATTGAAACAATATGTTTCATGGTGGAACACTGACATGAGTTTGTATATACATTTAAAATCAGAAAAGACTTTTACAAGCATTTGATATAAAATCTAACTATGTTAATGTATAATGTAGTTATGTAATGTATAATTTTATAATAATTACACACATAAAAATGAAAAATAAACCAATGTATTATACTAAAATAATTATAACATTCATACTCACGCGTACAAGCTAAATTTATTAATTATTCTTCGCTATTACTCTTTGTTTCTTCAAGCGCAGGTACTAATAGATCCACTTAAAGTCAACTACGTGTGAAGTAAAGCGATCAGGAAACCGTAAATTATTTAGCACGTAAGCGGAATATATACAAACAAAGCGAATTAATAAAAGCAGAACGAGTAACAACCTCGCAACGCTCGTAATTCCGCAAGCTTTCGCAAGAAGCGATACGTCAGAAGGTACGGAAGGTCGTTTCGTACAAGTTGATTTAAATTAAACGGGTTGAATATAATATTATCAATGTAAATTCCGCCGGGGTACGAGACAAGGACAATGCGCCCGGACGTAGACGACCCTCTTGATTCGACGGTGTAGAAGCAGTCCACCTTCGGGGAACGGAGCCTCTCACCTGTCCAAAGAACTTTTCCAATAACCCGCGCGGTATTACAAGCACCGATTTCGTAATAGCCTCAGGGCAGTCAGGCGATTCCGAAAATCCTGTCGATTTCTACGCGTGATAACTGTATTAATTCGACTTTCTTTCGCGGCTTGCATTACTTCCTTTTTACACGAACCCTCTCCCGGAACTCTCTCTCTACTGCCGTTCCTTTCTTTCCTTTATAATTTCCGTCGGCAATTCGTGCGGCATTCCTTCCCGAACAAATTACTCGATCGCACGCTGCGTATCGTCATTTTCAAAGATAGGTGTTTTCATTGTTTTATTTTAATATTTAACATAAAATATCTAGCGATTCTCTCGATCACATCGTTTTCCCTAAAAATATCCGCATAGCTTCTCACGGAAGAACGCGAAGAAAAGAGAGACAGTATTCCATCGAGACACTATTCTTTCATCACTGTTCTCTGAATGTTGCTTTTCAGGTCGCTTGGTAATCCCCTTATCCTTCATCTATGTCATTGAAACCATCAAATTTGCATATTGCTTTCGGGGAGTACATTGTTCACTAGTTTTCTTCGTTTCGATTACGTGCAAGTCCAATCAAAGATCTAGATTCGCGACAGTTCGCTTTTAACGGCATGCCTTGCGGAATAATGTGGCGTGACGTTATACAGCGACTTTTACTTTCAGTATCGACAGTACGACTTCGTAGACTTCGACAGATAGTAATGAAACTAGAACGCATATTCACACGCGGAATACAAATCGCGTACGGCCACGGTCGTTTTCCTAAAGGATCACATTCTACATTTACAGCGCAAATATGAGATATATTTAGGTATTTCTGTTCATGCGGACGATAATAACGAATTTGCTTAGAATTTAGCAACTATTGGTTGTGCAAGGAATTCTTAAAAATCAGGAAGTAGAAATTCTTGGTAGCTTCTTCTGCGTTAAAAAATTATCGTCAAATATTTATACAATAATAAATACAAGATGTCTATTATTTTATCGTATTTTGTGACACTCAAGGTTCTTATATATATATTGTATTATATTTTAAATATTTTAAATATAGGCGATTAATGAATTTTGAATTATAGATGATATAATAAATTAAAATTTCTCAAATCCTTAATTTTTCTATATTTTTAATTATTTGCTATTATAGTACAAATCTGCAAACGTTTACCTCTGATGTCTGACTTTTTATATCTAATATATAACGATATATAGATCAATTTGAAACTTTGAAGTTTTAAATTGCTAGAATTCTCTAAATTCGTAGATCTTTATATTTTTGACTATTTTATTAAATCTTTATATCTTTAAATCTATTGCTATATCTTCGTATTTCTGAATTTCTATATTTCTCTGTTTTTAAATCAATGGGTAGATTTATCTATAAATAGATTTACGATTTTATCGATTCGCGGATTAATCTCTCTGCGGATTAATTGGGTACAAAAAGTCACAAGAACTGCTCTGGAAAATTAGACAGATCAAAACTTAAACTGTACTGTCGTCTCATTTGCATCTTGTGCAAACCTGCAATATTGGAAACAAGTTTGTCGCAACTACGAAGAAGAAAGAGAAAAATACCAAACGAGGAGTGTGCACGCTAGAGCCGTTTTCCTCTAAGCATCGACAGGTCAACGTAGTCACGAGTGTTTTAATGCCGCTTATTAACGCTAACGGTGAAGGTATAATCTGTGACGACTAAGGTCTACTTGCCGCAACAACTGGAAACGCGATTAATTGCGTTCGTCCGACATTATTGTCAACGACAACCAATCGATCTGGCTCATCGAGACCGGTTATTACCATTTGCGTTGATCCCAACTTCAGAAGATTCTCTTAATTGTATAATTGGTACCTTCCTACGATTTCGTTAGGTATGGCATCTTCGCAATCGGGCTGCCGCGTATCGCCAGGATTTTTCCTTCTCTCGATGGCAAAGTCTGCTTTTGATTAAAGATATATTTCATCTTTTTCATATTGAAGTGCAGCGATTACAATTTTCAACTGTACGTTAATCGAACAATTATTGCCATTGATTGATCGTTTATCGATCACAAACGAAACTTCTAAAATGTCCTCAGGCGACTATTTTATGTACTTTCTAATGTTAGAACATCCGCGATAATCCGTTCTGAAAGTTCTTATGCCTTTTACTTCGCGTTTATCATTACCGTCAATTACCTGACTAACATGAACAAGCATCTTTATTATCGACAGTAATTGTACAGATAATAATCGGGTTAATTTTTTGAAGTATATAAATCATTAGACGATTCTGTTTAATCATTAAATTAAAAACGATCTATTTTAGTTTTCAGAAATTTCATGAAACCTCTTTTCCTCTTTTTCAGAAATAAAGATTTGTAATAGGGAAATAATCACCTGTATTAATTTACATTAGTTTACAGTAATAAAGCGATGATAAAATTGTTAAAAATATGTAACATTGCAATATATTTTTAGGCGGACGGACAGAAAACACAGAATCGCGGTACTACGCGATATAACTCCAAATCGACGACGGAATCGAGTAGTCTTTCTGCATTAGAAACCAGGTCACCTCGTGATAAGGATTTCCGTTCAGAAGCAGTTTCCAATGTAGAAAAACACGAGACACACTTCGCGAGAGAAGGTTCGATTAGATTGCAATCAAAATTAAAGCAATCGCAGACGGCTGATGGTTCCGCCACTACATCACGGGCGAGTTCGAGGCATTTGAATACCAGTGCCGATAATTCACGAAACCGTCAAAAATCGCATGCCGCACCGACCCCTAAAGAAGAAATAACGAGAGATAAGCACGACAATAACAAAGAGAACACGCCTGAGTCACAAACGCCGAAACGACTGGCAGCTTCCCGACGAACATCGGACGCATCTCCCATTTGGGTGGACAATGCGAAGTTAGATCACGAAGTGTTCGCGAAGTCATCTGATCATTTGAGATCAAGAACAGGAAGAAAGATTCATCCGAATCAAGGGAGAGAAACGAAAGGTCAAGTAGTCCCATCCAGAAAATCTCCAGATGAAAATGTGAAGAAAACCGAAAGTTCAAGCAACGAACCGGAAAAGAAAGAAGCACAATCGGAACATTCAAGGGCTGAGAACGTTACCTCGAAAGCAAACGTGTCGAGGAGGATAGATGCGAAAAGCGCGAACAGTGATCGTAAAGATGAAGCAAAAGATGTTCTGCTGTCGGGTTCCGAGAGTGTAAGAGTGGACGTTCCTCTAACAGTCGGAAATGATGAAAACACCAATCTTTTAACGTCCGCCACGGTTTCGTCTGTCAACGTGTCCCTAAGACAGGCCTCGAGACCGATCAAGGAGAAGGTGGAGAGCAACGATATCGCGAGATCGAGCGCGAAGAAGAGCAGACAGTCCGATCGATCGAAGCCTCGTAACAGATCCAAAACGAGGGATCCCAATTTCGAGAGCACGAATTCCGGAGGTGGTACCCGCCGAGGTTCATCCAAATTCGGCGGTAACGCGACTGCAGAGACGCATGGACGATCCTCCAATTCCAGACACAGATCCAACGCGAAGAATGTCAATTCGAGAAGCCGTTCCGCGCACAAGTCAAGAGATGCGATCGCGGCGGAAGCAAGAAGTAGCGGTAGACAGAGAAATGCAGATACCGATTCTGAGACGAATGCGAATAAGCGGACGGACACACGACGTAACGACAGACGAACGTCCGAGGGAAAGCGAAGATCCAAGGATGGCAGATCGAAAGCTGCGGAAGCTAAGGTAGACGAGCAAGATATCCGGGCGCAATCCAGAAGTAGGTCACGCGCATCTATCAGCAACCTCGGTAATTTAATTTAATTCTGAAACATTAATTAATATCATTAATAAATTAAAAATCTATCTCAAGGAGGTAATAAATTAATGATATGTCTCAAAAAGATATTACCCTCATTTATAAAGGTCGCTTCAATTGCTTGATTATTAGCGATCATTTAGTTGATAATAAGATCTCTGAAGAAATATTTGGATTAATTATATATATATGTAGAAGTTTTCGTAACTTGAATTCAGAATTGACAATAATTGTGATAACGAGAAGCAGTATTTCCACGTTACTTCACCCAAATTTTAATAATAATTACGTTTTTTTTTCAGACGTTACCACTGCTTACATTCCGAAAGCGACAATCGCCGAAACTACGACCGTTCCTTCTACGGAGATAGACATTACGACATCCAATTCTGCAACGTTCAGACCATCGACAACCGCTCGAATATCCCCTTCAACCGAGCGAGCTTCCCGCAACAAGGGAAGAGACAGAGGAGAAAGTTCTCGAGCGAAGAAACCCCCGAAGGAAGATTACTTTAATCACGGTCTAGGTTTTCGTGGTCGAAAGAGCTCGACCGAGGGATCGGTTCCGATTGTTGCAGATCCGAGGACCACTACGCCTAAAAGCGAAACGCAATTACGCGGCAATCCCGGATGGACTCTCAGACGCCGACCTAGTCACGTCAATTACGATGCTTCCTCTTCAACTACATCCACGCCAATTAATCGAGATCAGACCAACGAGATCGTCTTGCCCAATGATCCACCGAGGAGCACCGAAACGCCGTTAAGTAACACAAAAGCCGGACGAAGAGTCACTAAAAGGCCAAAAGCGAAGGACGAAACTAATACCGTATCGGGCGTCGCGGCGAAGAGCGTAACGAGGGGCAGCAAAACATTCAGTAAATCCGAAAGCTTCGGTCTACCCAAGAGAGTAGAGCCCGAGAGCGACAATTATCCTCCTGCATTCCGAGCTAGGCTGTCTCAATTGGTGAGTCTGAATTTATGTATATGCAAAGAATTGCTGTTACTTTATCTTAACAAATTGGTTTTCTATTACGTTTGTCGTACTAATATTTCCCAATGTTAAGACCATAAAGCATAACTTTTTCTATCTTAAGTCTTGATTAAAATGAGAAATAGTTTAAATAGTTTAAATAAAGTTTAAAAATAGGTAATAAAGGTTGTTTCTTCGGGACCTAATACATATCAGGGATAACATATCATGCACAGCAATGGAAACCAGCATATGTATTTTTTTCCGTAACATATTTCTTTATTTAAATATATATAATTTAAATAAGGAAATATAATTAATATAAATAAATTTAAATTTAATATTTCTTTATTTAAATTATATTTAATATTAAATTTAAATTTATTTAAATTAAATATTTCTTTATTTAAATTATATTTAATATTAAATTTAAATTTATTTAAATTAAATTATTATACTTATTGTTAATTATAAAAAATTACCGCATTTATCTATACACAATATCTATTTATCTAAAATTATTATATTAAAAATTACTAATTATTATAGTACAAATATATTAAACGCATTTCAAGACTTTCGTTACTAATTTATAATTCTGTTTTGTAACGTTTTAAATTGTATTCAAAATCTCTATAATATTTATTATTAATAACGCTGTTGAAAAAATTAATAATAAAATAGACGCACTCAGTTAAAGAAAACTTTCAGAAAAATTCTAACTCGAAACCTACCGAAGAAAAGAATACAACCAGGACCAGCTTACAGGTAAGACAGCATGCAGATTCCTTGACATGTTCGCTAAATCAACTAATAATTATTAATTTATTTTAACTTTTAACATATTAACGATTTATAACATTGATATGCATTCTATTTCTCTCAACCTCAGCCATTTACAGGCAATTGAATCTGCGGATTGAAAATATTGCATTTTTGGCATGAAGTAATAAGCTAGTCTTTGAATTTTTATTAAACGGTTAAGCATGTTTACCTACATTGATAAGCGCGTAAGGGGAGTGAGATACGGTAGAAGTAAAATTAATCAATATGGTGGTGACTTTTCCCCCTTGACGTGTACAACTCTTATACATACATAATTGTATAAAGCTTAAAAAATGCCCTACGTAGGAACTTCCGAAGGAACGTACATTCCGACGGCATATACGATCCAGCACGAAAACGATGCATGTATCCGAAAAAAACGAAACTGTGGAAAATGCGTTTGCGACAGACGTAGTCTTGCACGTCTCTCCTCTCACGAACCCCTTAACTTCGATATACGACCCAGATACGCGACAAGTAAGAACATAGCGGCAGTTTGGTCAGAACTTTAATGGCAGTTTGGGATTATTGCGCACTAATCTCGGGACGTAACAGCTGAGAATCGCTTTATCATTCCCATGCGTTCCCATCCACGCTTTGGAGATTCCCGGAGCTTCCTATGGATTTTTTAAACAGGTGTTTATTCATGGGAAAGATACGGAATTTTGATATACATACCTCTTTAATGTTATCACGTTTGTTTCCAGTTTTTGGGAAGATTGTAAAAGGAAAGGTTCAGGTTTTATGATTTTATTTTTCATCGGGGGAGTGTATTGCGAAAAGAGATCGTTTCTCACGATCGTCAATCGTTGAACGCGACCGCTTTTCGAGATCACTACGATCGGGATACCAAATCTCGACAGGAATACGAAATAAGGAATGGTGTATTGGTTGCTAAAAACGCGAACTCACATCAAACGCATCATTAAGAACCAATCAAAACTGGACGATGATGCGTTATTAATATCTTTATGACTGGCATTGCCAGCGAGGCTTACTTGGTGACCGGTGATGGTAAAACGTGACCGAAACAGTTACAATTTTGAAGAATCTACTCTTCAAAGCTTTCGCCGGAAAGCTTTCGAGATGCGTTTGCAGAAGCTTTAGGAGCGTGGTTGCGACAGTAAACATCCAAACGAGACTGGATTTGAACGGTGTCGTGACACAAGGAGTGGCGAATCCTCGACGAGAAGTTTTCTCAAGATGTATTAATTGCAAGAAGGTCCTGAAACGGCCTTAAGTCTTTCATTAAAATCTTTCGCAGATCTTTTCGATTGCAAACCTAGTTTTACTTTCAAGCAACCTTTAATGAAACGACAGGGAACGAGAGATGAATAGATGTCTTACCGACTTGCAATGAATGAATAGGTTTCGAGATTTTGCAAACTGGTTTTGATATAATCAACCTGTCTCTTTCTTCTTGCGTTGTCAGTTTAGGCCAGGAGAGAAAGTACACTCGTAGGTAGGTCATTGAAGCGAATCAAGTAATGACCACGTTGTTATTCAAATAAACGGATAATTGAACTTGATTTGATGCGCTTCTCGATACGCCGTGGAAGTTTACTAGATTTGCCAACTGGAGTGCTAAATATATATGTATACCTGTCTTATCTTCAGCTACTTTTAGCGGAGTAAAAAAGCATTTAAAGCAACGTCATCTAATACTTAAGCAATGTAAATAAACTTGTAATGTTACGGTATATAAAATTTTAAATCTCTTTTGTCTTGTACTTAGCTTTTTATAAGAACATTTTGCTTTGCTTTCTTTTTCTTGTAGAAAGAAGTGAAAAAGACTGACATACTCGTAGTAGAAAAAAAAAGAAATAGAAAGGGAATATAATGGTTGCGTTCCGTGGACTGTGTATTATATTTGTCAGAAGCACGGGTAATTGTTCAAAGAATGATACATAATTGCAGGGCGATTGCTTATTAGAAAGATAAATTCAATTAAAAATAAATGAAAGAACACAATTGCTCGCTTACAAATAACAAAATATGGAACATTTTAAGTTCGTAGAAATAAATTTTTGTTATATTATGTAATATAAACTTGAATTAATATTATTTGATATAAAATTATTTGATATAAATATTTATTTGTAAATACTGTATATACAGAATAGATTTGCAAACGAGAATATGATGTAAAAAGGTGGCTTACGTTTTTCCAAGAATTTATATATATTGTGCAGAAATATGCTTTACAAACGATTGATAGTAATGTGTTCAACATTTCACTAAACTTCGTACACCTTATATCCTTTATGTTTCCTCAAGTGTTTTATATTGCATACTTTCGTACACGGTTTTGCTTATCACACATTACATTACCTGGCATTGCGGGATGTAGAATATTGTTATTTAGGTCGTGGTTTGACGAGAACGATTAAACTTTCAGTCCACGTCAACGAAATCTTGGTTCGGGTATGTCGTTAGCCAGCTGGTTGGGTGGATCGTCTTCTTTCTTCAGTTCACCAGGCTTCTATTCCTCCTTTAAACGCAAAGGGTGTAGTGCTCCTTAGACAATATTAGCCTTTTCGTTATAAACAAAAAATAGTATTTACGTTACGCACAAGTATGAGTTTCGCGAACGGTCTTGAGAACGTTGCTTCGAGTCGAGGAAGACGAACACCTTGTTCGAGATCGCCGTACTAACAGAATCTACTTCCGAGCTTTCGGCAGGTTGCTTACGAATGCTTGGCGATATTCGTCGCGCACTTAAAATGGAGCTCTTTGAACGACCTTTTCAGGCCACGAAACCAAGCTTGGCGAACCTGTTCTCCGAAAGATCTAAGCTGAAACTGGAGTTAGCCAGAAGATTAATCAAACCCGAATTGAACGTTGACGAGAACGATTTCGATGTAACGACGGCTGCTTATTCCGGTAAATCGAAAACGAAAGAAGTTTCGACAGTCAGCGAAAGCAGGCACGTAGAGAAAACGACGAAAGCGACCAGTAAATTCATCAGTGCTCGTGCCACGCACAAAAGTTCAACAATCGCGAGTGCGCTGAAAGAAAAATCGATCGTGAGAGGCAGGTGGAAGCTCTTGGAGACCAGAAAAGTATTGAAAGATCGAAATATCGAAGCACCGCTTAGATCGGCCGCCGCGACGACCAAGAAGAGTCGAGTGACTTCCGAAAGAGCGGTCACACCTTCGTTTGTCGAAGGAACATCGACGAGGAGCGTTACCGAGTTCAATGTTATACCACGCCTAATTACGGTTTCACATCGCGGTGCTATTCCCGTGGAGGAATCAGCCGCCACGACTGTCCGATCTCCGACGAGCACCATGGCATCGCGGGAGGAGACTTCAACGTTGGTAAACACGGTGGAAGGTATAGAAGAAAATGTCATCATTACAACTATCGAACCGCTGAAACTAGATAAAACGTTCATCGAAACAAATACTGCCACATCGATTACGGACGCATCAACGGAATCTGTGAAAGTTCACCCCACAGAATTCCCTCAAGAGGTGACACTACCACCGACCGTCACCACGCCAAGCAGTACGCTTTCGTCATCCACGCCGTCGACGGCGAAGTCAGAAAAACGATATCCCGTTTATATTCCTGACGCGAAGGAATACGACTCAGGCGATAAAGAGAAAACGACAACCCCGAGTGACGCGACCAAGAGCAGCGTCCGATCACGTTACACGAAGCAGCAGCAACCGGACAAGGTGATTTCTATGATGACGTCGAAGACCGTCGGGCCTACTAGCAGATACATCCGGAAAAAATCCGATGTCTTCACGCCGTACGATGCCGTTCCCAAGACAACCAGTACTGAGGCATCTCTCACGCAGACGAAGAGACGAGAATTCCGTCCGCGAACGTCAACTTATAGAAGGCATTCCGAGGTGCCGATCAGTCAGGTTCAGCAATCGGCAACGGTCGAACAGACAACCGCCGGCGTAACCATCACCCCAAAGCCGACTAAGTATCATGCTCAGGTCGTCACGCCGAGCGTTCGTTCCTCGCCCTCCGAACCGTTGGTCAGCGTGAGGATCGACACCTCGAATGACACCACCCCACGAGTGTCCGGTATTACCGAAAGCAGCAACGGTAACAGCGGTAACTCCAACATCTTCAACCCCACCAAGAGTACGTATGTCAGCGTGCAGAACACCACCACGCTACTGGAGCAACTACGGAGCACTGTGGCACCGCTCTTGAACAACTTGGGCAACAAGACCCCCATCTTCTCCGGAGCCTACTCCAACGTGAATACCGGAGTGAGTGATTAAATGGATTTCGAAAGATTATTTGTTTTCTGTCCGATACAAAATTAAATTAATACGTAAGTCTTAATTGTATAATATCTGTAATAGTCGAAAGAGAGAGAGAATGATGGTTTTAAGATACTTTATATGCTTGCAATATGTTTAAGCAAAAGTGTCTTACGTGGTACTATTTTGGTATTTACGTGATACCTATATTTCATTATCATTATAATTAATTCTATATTAATTTATTATTATATGGTTTTAAAAATTATATTAGAATAACTTGTTAATGCTATATGATGATATAACTGCAATAGCATGTTGTTTATTTATATCCGAAGTATATCAACAGTTACTTGATTAATTACAGATTTTCAAGTATTATGTTAGAAAAAATAACATTTTAATTCCTAAATAAACTAAATAAACCATTTTTTTTAATAATATGATTGTTCGTTTTACGATGTACGTTGTAACTTTTATACTCCAACCGGGGATATGTTATAAGTATATAATTTTTTTTGTGAACAGAATTCAGCCCCTAGGATAACGCCTAATGGTTCCCCGCCGAGATTCAGCGCGAGATACAAAGGAGCAGAATTGTTTGTAAGAAAACCGTCCATTGGTCAAGCTGTGGTACCATCGATCACAACGTCGTCGACTACGGCCTCAACACCGATAGAGGTAAGACTTTTGAGGATTTTGGAGAGAATTTTATGAGGGAACGTCATCGAGGACAGACGAACCTTTTCTTGTTTATCAATGCACATTGTATAATTACCTTTCAGTTACATGTTGCGTACTCAGTCGAATAGAAAGCGATGATTCATAAACTTGCCAGCTTTAATTTTAATAGCTTTAATAGCAATAATTCGCGTCGACATGACATTTTCATTTCATGATACGGTACCTCTCGTCATTTTATGATAAATATATGTTTATCATAAATATGTCGCGTTATATGTGATGTATTTGTAGAAGAAAAAGCTTTTACTCTTAGAAGCGATAACAACGATGTTGCGAATTTACGGTAGTTGTAATATACATACTTTATATATATGACTGAATATTATATTTGACTTTTTTAATATTATCTCAAGGCAAAGTATTTTATATGCCATATTTTATATGCCCTTTATATATATGCGTATATGTATACAATACTGTGCTACGCCACTCTCCACTGTATGTGAAGTACACTTTTCACATAATCTAAAAATAAGTCTTGTGTGATAAGTCGTAGTATTAAAAAAAAACTCGCGACGGAAAGATCCAGGTAAGGCGGTATGCAAGCCGAACGCGTTAAAATGGTTCCCTTCAGGAGAAGTTACGTGAGGTAATTTTCTGTGCTTAAAAGGTGTTCCCTACGAAGGTACCAGAGGATTCCGAAGCAGTTGCGCCGCCATCGTGGACCGACTCTGTCGTCTCAACCCCATCGAGCGATCTCGTACTTAATCATATCGATGCAAACAGCCTGCGTTAATCTGACCACCCTCTGATCATAATAAGAAACCGTTTTAATTCGTCATACGCCTTCCTCAATTTTACTTACTTTTTTTAGCGAACAGCCGAAGTATAACGACTGTCGTACGAGTTACACAGATGCATTTTTTCAAATTGTATTAACAATAGCTTCAATTGATATAGTCTATGTTCATCTGTGAATATCAACGCACTAAAAAGAGCACATTTCTTTCGCTTCGAAAGAGCACGTCAGCACAAGCATAATCATTGCACAAACAGTCTACTGGGATTAAGGTCGATTTATAAAGATCATGAAATATCACGTTTTAACGCTTAGGAGAAGGATTCGTCTCGAAAAAATAGGATATAGAAGATGTCTTATTAATTTCGAAAGATTAATGCACGGTCATCGATCATGTCACGTTATTTCATAGCACTCACGTATCATACACTTATATGTGCAAATATTGTATCATACAACTTTATATTTTTTATAATAAATGTATGGATTTTTTAGCATTGCACGCGATTAGCAATTGTTTGCCCTTATTTAGCCATATTAGAGTTAAAATTTGCAAATATATATGTATGTATATATATATGTATATATATATGTATATATATATATATATATATATATCTGTTATATATGGAAAAAATATAAATTTTTTACAAAGAAACAGAAAATAAAACAGTAAAATCAATTTCTAATCCTTATTTTACTTAAGATGTATAAACTTATGATGTATCAATTTCTAATTTAATCTTTATTTTACTTATGTTTTATAAACAGAATCATGAATTTTAGAATAATAGGATTGAGACGTTTTAAGCAAACATACGTGATATTTTTTACAACATTACTTTGTTAGTTCTACATCAATTGACATAAAGATCAGATTCGTTTGGATATATATACGATGTAAAAAGTAAAATATAATTTATTGATTCCAATAATAACTGTAAGAACCGCAAGAACCATTTACGATCACAAAAAGTTATATTTTAGACGCTGTTTTCATATAATAATTGAATTGTTCATACAAATGTAATTATAGAAGTGCAATACCTTTCGCCTTTAATAAAATTTCGAATAAAATGTTAAAAACATGACGCAGTGTTTCGACTTTTAACGTTGAAGATGCGTGCACCTCTGTGGTTCTCAAGCTGTTTTCGATTACTTCAATTTCTGATAATGTAATATAAATAAATTTTTGTACTTTACTAAATCAAAAGAAATTGTCAACGTATTTATAATAAATCCACGGATATTCGTTTCACTGTCCGTCTCAGCATTTATCATCCATCTATCATATTGCATCTTTATCCGTAACTTGATATTTTATCTCGCGCACGTAACTATTCATATGCTTCGACATTGTATCTTCAAGAGATCACCAAATACAGATGCAATTTATCTTGATTCTATAAAGACATTTTGCATGTTCCGTCTCATTAAGAAAATATCGCTCTTGGGCAGCGAGAAGTGAAAGTACACATTCGTGCATAATAGATATATATAGTGAGCATTCTGTATCCTCTATCTTTCTCTGCACATGATAAAATAAGGACAATACGAAATATAAATAGAGGAAGAATATGTCGCCATTACGCATCTTTCGCCAATATGTCTCACTTTTCTATTTCTGCTTCATTAATTTTATATATTTCGCAGTTATTCTATAATTTTAATATATCTTTTTCTACATAAATTTCTTTTCTTCTAAAGTAAATTCCATTAAAATATCGAAGCGATTGTATCAGAATTAGATCAGTTTCGCGTGATAATCTTGCGCGACGCGAATAACTCTCGTACTTCGCACGTGCCGCGAACATTTGCCGTTTTTGAGGCTTCCATCGGGCAATCATGCGAGAAAATTGTTAATGCAATACTTCCGTAATAATGTAATAGCGAAAGTACGTCGGTGGAGGCCTCTGTAGACGCAAGGTAAGAGCCGGCAATGTCCCGAAGAAGAGAAAAAGGTATCGGAGACGAGAGGGGAACTAGTCTGTCCGTTTCTAAGTATCTTTAATCTTAAGAACAAGTTCCAAGTCACGGCTGTTACATCAAGATTTTACATTCGGCGACAATTCTCCTTCCTCTTGCACTAGTTCGTACGTGTACCTAGAGATGGTGTATGCTCACACGTTCTCTCATATAACATCCACTTGTATAATTACATGTATTTGTGTTAGGCTGTAAAAAATTCTTTTTATCAAATAACATGCAAGAAAGTAGGTATAATAGGAGATTTCTGGACCAAATGGTGGCGAGGGGAATGCGGGGCGCGGGGGGTATTATGACGTCACGCGGGGAGGGGGTTAATTAATCTTTTATTAATTAATTACTTTAATTAATTAAGTAATTAATCTTTTATTAATTAATTACTTTAATTAATTTTAATTAATAAAAGATTAATTAACCCCCTCCCCCGCGTGACGTCATAATACCCCCGCGCCCCGCATTTCCCTCGCCTCCATTTGGTCCAGAACTCTCCTATTATACCTACTCAAGAAATATTGTACATTACACCTAATTGCGTTACCGTTGTATTTATTTGAGTGCACAGCCGCATATCTGTAAATAGAGCAACTAAAACGTATTAACTCTTAAACGCGCAAGCTGCTACCATTGTTTGTGCTGTGAATTAAGCATTTTCTAAATCTAAACTAAGCTCACGCTAAGGGCCTTAGCAGAATTGTAATTTCAAGAAAATATTTTATACTCTAAGTTCTTGTCTTAAGTAACGCACAATACTGTCTTGTGTCTTCTTTTGTTATTATACAGCGATTTATCATGAATTATAGAATTCATAACAAATCGCTCTTTAGTTTAAGACTCCAGATGCAAGACAATTATTGTGCATCACTAAGATAAAGACTTAGAACATAAAACATTGTTTCAAAATTACAATTCAGACATTCTGCTAAGACTCTAAAGCTCGACGTGCTTAAGGGTTAAAACGCCACCCCTCGACATGTAGATTACGCGCGTAGAAAGCCTCCCGTAACCGACTTCTGTTTGAAACCGACTACTTGTCACCGTAATTGCACCAAAAAGTGTGTACAGCACTCGCACGCACCGAATTTCTGATTGCAGAATTCCGGTTCGGCACCGCCCGTTGACATCAACAGCCCCGGCGAGCCCAGATTCGTCACTTTTTATCAGGCGTTAGAGTCGGCTAGCATAAGAAACGAGAATCTGGGCGCGGAAGACGTTTCTCAGCGGCAAACACTAACTGGCGTGGTAATGAAGGTAGACCCTAACGCTACTGTACCTAACGGCGCCAGTAACGATATTGCTAACAACAATGACACCATCGCATCAATCACCGCGACTACTACTACATCCTCCCCAGATACCACTACCGTAGACACTACCACCGCCGTTCAGTCGGCAGACAATTCGCTCGCTTCGAGAATAGGTACGGGGAGTAGTACCGAGGGTAGCCCGGAAACCGTCACGACGACGGTACAAACCCCCGTAAATACGGACGCGAGCCGGGAGGAAACGACTCCAGTCCCCATCTCGGAATTGCCCGGGACTACCGTCTCCGTTAGCACGGTACCGAACACCCCACCGACCGATGCGAATGTTCCGGCTACTACGGTACCGCTCGTCACTACTGAAACCACCACGATCGAGGCGTCGACGAGCGTCGCCGGTGTAACTTCGGCAGCGTTGTCCTCCACGGAACCCCTCCCCACCGAACCGGTAACGAGCACCGAGACCACGGAGATAACGTCGCTACCCGCCACCGAAACGGTGAACGTGGGATCTATGCCCGCTTCTCAGAACCTGCAAACGTCGAGTGATACACCGGAAACAACGGTACCTTCCCCGATCACCGAGAGCGTCCCCGTGACGCACGTACCACCGGAAGCGACGACCATGCCCGCGATGAACGACACGTCAGAGAGTATCGAGACGAACACCATGCAACAGCCCGAGGAAACGACGCCTCGCACAACGGAATCGACCGACGCAGTCGAGGATATAGAAACGAATACCATACAGCAGTCCGACGCAACGATCCCGTCTCAAACGACGGAAACCACGAGCACCGCCGAACCGATCACGACGGAAGAAATTTCGAACGACATAATCGAGATCCGTGCGACGGTGGCACCCGCCTTCACGCCAACCACGTTTCGTACCCGATTGATCGATTACGCGCAAGACATTCTATCGCGTTTGCAAGACGGTGGTATTTCCACAGTTAGAACACCCGCGGTCCAAACGCCCACCGTCACGACCGTCTCCCCCGAGCTGTCCAACGCGATACCGGATTCGTCGTCAACGAATACGGGGAGCGCGGCGCAACCGGAAGAGACGACTACCGTGCGGGAAGCCGGACCGGAAAACGTCGGAACGACGGTGTCATCAGACGATGTAGAGTTGGTGCAGACCACGACAAACGGACAAGAGGTGACCACTCGAAACACAGTAGGTTTGGACACTGCGCCTCAGAATCAATCTAACGGCCAAGAGACAAACGCACGAGATACACTGGACTCGAGTACAACAACGGGACAGACATTATCGAGTATCGTAGGCAACGCGACGTCAGATCCTGAATCAACGACGACAGCTCAGGACACGCGAGCTCCACCGACAGACGAAGAAGCGACCACTATGCCAATATCGACCCCGCGAATCGTTGATTCCGTTACGGAGAACGACCCGCGGTCGTCTAACGATACGTTACTCGCTGAGCTAATGACTATCGCGAAGACTCTCTTCACGGAAGCGATGAACGATACGCGGCAGTCGACCCAAACTGACGGCACGGTAGGAAACGATGATAAAAATCGATCCGTGTCCTCGAACGGCACGTCAGAAGCTACCACTGCACCTTCCGAACTTTCGAAACCTTTAGAAAATACTACCGAACGTATAAACGTCACAACGCCCGTTGATTTACCCGGAAACAAAAGAGAAGATAATTCTACCCGCGGCCCTGTTGTAGGATCGAAAATTTCGTTAGTGGAATCTAACACGCGACCCGCCAATATCGAAAACCCAGTCGATGTAGGTGATGTTACCACAATGTCCCTTTCGCAGATTAAGATCGAAACACCAAACACCATTATGGTTACGGCCAGCATGAGTTCAGAACTAACTACTAATACGCCTGACTCACAATTATCTAATCCGATTGAATCATCCAATAATAACACCGAACAACAAACTATCACGACTGTTTCGAATAATGAGGTTGAGTTGTCGAATCGATTATCGGAATTCGCAACGGACCTCACTACCAATAATCCCATAACGAACTCCGTTACCGCGAATACAGAGGGAATGCTGCCCGACGCAAATGAGCCCACGACGTCGGACATAGAAGCGGTAACGGAATTAACCACTAGCGTAGCTATGACGGAAATAAACGTTGTACAAACAAACGCCGTAGATACCACTAATCAGACATCGGAACCCACCACGATAGTGCCTGCATCTGACCTACAGATTACAAACGATCAATCCCTCGTAGCAAATGCGTCGGATATCACTACGACACTTCCGACGGTATCCGATACGAGCGATACTCAGTCATTTGGTACAGGGCCTCCCATCACGGAATCAATTCGTAACTTAGTAAATTCCATCGACACCACCACTAATCGTCTCAACGACATAACAACAAACGCCCCTCAAACGCTAACCGATCTCGTAAGCGAGACGCCAAATCTTATTGCCCGTTTCCAGGATACAACGGCAACAACAACCGCCCAAGGGACGGCTGGTTCAAGAATCATCCAACCCGAGCAAACGACCGAAACCATCATCACTACCACTACCGTTCCTACCGTCATAGCATCTTCAACCGCACCAACAACCGATTCCACCACATCCCCCGTATCCTCTACCGACGCGACAACTATCCCGTCCTCATCAGTCGAGCCGACAGTAGCGACCACGACGACGGAAACCACGACAACGACCCTTCAAACGACTTCAACGGAAGCGTCATCGCGATCTGAGCTCACCACTACTGTCGGATCGACGTCCGAAATGACCACTACGACTGTCGACATAAACGAGAACCTTGTCTCCACCGAGACAACGACCGATACCTCAACTACGCAAGGCACAACGGTCGCCCCGACCGAAACCGAGGACCTGAACATGATATCGAAGATAAACGATGGGGAGGAAACGACGACAACGACGACAAGTGCGGCACCACCCATGAGTACGTCGACCACAGCAACCGTGTCAACTACCGCACAAACTACTATGCTAAATCGAATATCGCCATCCCCGGCGTTAACACCTTTCGGCTCTCTGAACACGGGACCCTACCTGGGACGTTTCGGCGGCAGCCAGATGACGCCGATCCCGAGACTCGGCTCCTCCAAGGCGCCCGTCCGCGATTATTTGATTTATGGTATTTATCCCAACAAGACCATCGTGCGGAAGCGGCCGGAGGACAATGTGATCGACGGCAGAAATGTGGACAGCCCATACGTGATATTCGGCATCTATCCGGACGGCAGACTAGTCCGGAAGTTCCCCAACGGGACGATAATACCGGATTCGCCCAGGAACCCGGTCGAGGTTGTGTTCACGCTTAGAACTACCACTACTACTAACCGACCAGCACCCAGGCCATATTACTATAACCAGGCTAACCAAGCGGGCGTTTATAACAACCAGTATCAAGCCCCGGTGTACTATAGTAACGGTAGACCCGTGGACGAGCTGACGGGAGGCATCCAGAGCCCCGGACCCCTTGATTTTGGACTTATTGGTAATGCGATCGGCGTTACTCCTGGAGGCCCCAATTTCGTGGGACCACTTGGTCCCCCTGCTAGCGTCCCGAGCACAAACAAAATGGTATCTCTATCTCACCTCTTCATCAAAATCGTACTTTATACGCGCAACGAGTTTGATCAAGAATCAAATCGCGGTTGAGAAACGAGTCGCGTTTCCTGGCTCGTTAGATATTTAGAAATCGTTGCTGCGCGAAAGTAACTTGGAGTTCAACGTTAAGAGTAGCCAGAATTTTATTAGAATATCTATCTGCATTTTATTTACAGTTCCTATACTTTTAAAACAATTGCATATTTATCGTCATTTTTAAAAAGCTGTCGTTATTCTAGTACACGCTATATTGTAAAATATAAATGTCTATTCAGTTCTGAGTTGCAATCTCTGGAATTAAGATCGCGTTAACTATAATATCAATCAAGAAGCAAATAATCATGCTTCGTGCGAAATGCGGATATACGAACATGTAATGGCCAGCATTTCTAATTCTTTTTGTTCCTATTGAGCATAAAATATAGTAAAGTTTCATAACACACTCTCTTTCTGTCTCTCGCTGGATAATTATTACGTAATAATTGATAGATTAACAATTCAGTTTCTTGGTATATAACTTTATAACTTGTTTTTATAACTTTCTTTCTGGCAGACTTTCTTCTCATAATATACATGCTTTCGGCGTAATTTTAATGAAATGCAATATAATATTTTTTTCCAGGTCAAAAATATCGAATGCTACAACGGCTGTACACAGAGTATCATTGTAAATTTGTAAATAGTTGTGACAGATTTATAGCACTTTTGTTCGCCCATTTGCACTTTTGATTTTTTTTTACGCACTGTATCTTCTGTTAGATATAGCATATGCAATCTGATCATACATTTCACTTGTACTAAATATTTGATATATTTCACAATACATAAAAGTATTTTATAAAAATCGTTACAAATTTTTTGTAACGCGCACGACATGTATTATACCACGGTTGAAAGAAGCTATTTTTATTCTCCTAAAATTGTTTTTATTAAAGCTGTGTTTAAATATTTTTATATTTTATATTAAATAAACTGTGTAGATAAATCTTCACTATTACGGGACTTATTATGACAGATTTTTAGTCTGATTTTTTCTAGATAAATTTGTTAAAAACAATACTTTGGTTTTAAAAAATCATAAAATATATTTTAAATCTTTGTTATATTGTTATAAATTTACATAAACAGATAAAAAAAGATGAAATTTCACGATTTTAAAAACTAAAAGAATTCAAAATATAATGAAAATCTACTAAAAAGTATTAAAGGGCATAAATGTTTTATGTTTTTATTTAATAACAAATGACACAGTCGCACCAATCTCGTTTTCTTTGCAATATTTGAAAAATATTGCAAGTTTATGAACTCTATTTCTATTCACTATATTAAAATTTTTTTAGCAAAATTATTAAATGTGGCATGTAAATATTTCAGAGCGATATTTTATTAAATACCCAAATGGGTAGGCTGCCGAATGCAGCGCTCGGTAACATGCAGACGCCAAATAGCGGTCAAGTACAAGGTCCGATTGGCCCTCCTATCTTCCAAGATCGCGAAAGAAACGAAGCTTCTCGGACCAGAGTGACGTCTGATCAACGCAGCTCCGTATATATCGGACAGGTAGTAAACAAAATCATATTATATGATTAAGCGTATTTACTAAAAGAGAAAATACTTGAAAGCAACCATAAATATTTCAGGATAAATTTATTAATTATCAGATTGATGGTGCACCCGATATCAATCCTAAAGTCGTTGATGTGAGAATAAATTCAGTGGCTGTAAGTAGTTAAATAATAATTTGATAATTCTTATACATATATGATAAATTTCTTTAAACGAGGAAAGATCTTACTAATAAATTACTTATTAAATAAGTTACTAATAAATTTTTCTTGCTTTTATTATCTAACGATTGGGAAATTAAAAATCACTCATGCTTCTCTTATGTTTTATCGTAACAAAAAACGAGTATCTTATTTCACGCGCTGAATATAATCTATTGCTATAGATATGACACGTGTAATTTTTAATGATTTATCAAGCTAATAAATATCGCGAAAAATGTATAAACTATAGTTACTATCTAAAGATAGTTGATATATAGAAATGTACAGAATGTATAAAACGGAATTACCAATTCACTATAAATTTGTTATTAGACCTCTGTGAATGAAGGTACGGCATCATCCACGGCGTCGCTCCCGTCCTTTGAAAATTTACTGAACAATCAGTCGGGTGGTGGTGTAATAACAGCACCTCCCGGTTTTCCTTGGAGAGACCCCCTCGATCAGATATTCGGTATCACCACCAATTCACCTATACGAACGGCATCTGTGGCATCAAATCAACTAGTACGTATTATATAAATAATAAATAATATTTAAAATAGAACACAAATACTGTTAAGATGTAACTAAACGTGTACTAGAAGCCATTATTAAATAATAAATTTCTTAAAATTATCATGTTAAAAGAAATCGGAATAATACGATAAACGACATTCAAATATTTCCTACACTTCTTCTCTCTCGTTTCTTCATTTCATATTTCTTTATTCATGAATTCTCTTTATTATTTATAGGACGAGCCAACCGAAAGCAATGCGTCGATTATGTCGCGTCCCGTAAATCCCTTGGTGGAAGTCTTCACACCAGTCGTGAACAGTGCAACCCCAGCATCCACAACCACAACTATCGCTACAACTACCACACCTACTACTACTGCCGGTACCACTCCTACTACTACTATCAGTACCACTCCTTCTACTAGTACTACTACTAGTACCACTACCACGCCGGCACCAACAACCGCACCAACGACTACTGCTGCTACTACTACTACTACCACTACCACGACGACAACTACCACAACAACTACTACTACTTCGACAACAACCCCCGCAACAACCACGACAAGCCAAGCAACGACTGCAACGACAGGTACTACACTCACTACCATTCCCGGGCTTGCAAAAGCCGCTTCCTTCATAAATACTTACATTGTACCGTATACAACAGCAGCTCCAGGAACAACTCCATCGTCATCTACCGCATCTACCGCATCGACGATATCTGGGGACAACATATTAAGCAGATTACAAGCGAATACGATGCAGAACGCCTTTGGTACTACGTTCGGGGATTTGGCTTTCCTGAATTCATTGGTAAATTTCGTTTGTCCGCAGTTCATATCAGCAATTTTTTCAGTATTATTTCTTTTTTAAGCATTAAGAAACATTGAACAATATTTGTATAATGTATAATGAGTTACATAAGTTAATAAGGTAATATAGCAAAGAATCTTATCTTTCGCAGTTACAGAACAACAATGCTAAGTCTACCACGCCGAAAACGCTAAGTGATGTAGAGCAAATATTAGCAAACAGGGTGAGCAAAATAAACAGTAACATTTCTAATAAATATAGATAGAAAAGGGAAAATAATTAATTATATTTCTCATGAGCACGGTTGCTATCCTTTTTCGAATTAATACATAAAGTAAGCAAAATAATTAATTAGTAAAATAATTCAATTTTATTTAACAAACGTCTTCGATCAATATCTTTTTTATTTTCTCTTGTATAGATTTTATCGCTTGCGCTGGCTAATCCTGGACCGACGCGATCGCCAAAAGCGATTCAAACCGTGAATTTGAACACGAATCCGAACGCGATCAAGGATCGCCCGTCATCAGATACTCCCGGCAAGGATCGCCCGTCATCCGGGCTGTCTTCCGAGCCGATAATAATCGACCTGTTACCGCTTTCGACACCGCCGAGCGTTAGCAGCAGCACGTTACCAACGAAGAGGTACACCGAGACAATTACGACGACGCAAGCTAGCACCGCGCCGACCGTCACGACTAGGGCACCAGTCGTTATCACTGCCAAGCCTAAAACGACAGCGAGACCCAAAGCTACCACCCCTCGGTCCGTGGGATTCGGCGCGGGTTTATGGCGAGCGTTGTTCGGCGGCAACTTTTTCGATGCGACCACTGCAGCGAGCGCTGCGAAAAACACGAAACAGAGACCCGCGACTAAGGCGACGACTCAAAAGCCCGCTCGGACCACCCCGAGACCGGAGCAGGTCATCAAATCGACGCTCACGAGTCACATAATGTCCGCGATCAAATCGCAAACGACGCCAAGGAGCGTGGATATCTCGGACATCCAAGTGGCCTCGAGCACATCGCTCGCGGATAGCATCATTTCCGCGTCAACGCCAAGCGCGGTCTCAACCACGCTCTTGAATAATCCGAATCCTAGATTGAGCGTCTCCACGTCCACGTACTCGCCCGAGGACGACGCGAAATTCCTGGCTGCGCTCCTGCAAGCCATACAAACGGGTAAGTTGAGATTTCTACCTTTTATTCGTTTTTTCAACGGTATATTTTAAAATATAAATACAATAAATATAATTACAATTAAAGAAATATAAATACAATAAATATAATTACAATTAAA
>NJRL01000675.1:6120-18158 GCA_003063815.1 Aphaenogaster rudis | reverse complement strand
ATAAATACAATAAATATAATTACAATTAAAGAAATATAAATACAATAAATATAATTACAATTAAAAAAATATAAATACAATAAATATAATTACAATCAAAGAAATATAAATACAATAAATATAATTACAATCAAATTCATTTAATTGAAAATTGAAACAATGCTTTTTGAAAATGATGTTTCGTTGATGAAGTTGCTTAGATTGCCTAGAATAATGTCTTTTCCTGTATTTTTAAAATGGTTGAATTTACTTGTAAATATTTTTATTGACTATAAAAGCAAGGAGAGATTTCAAATGTAGGATAATAGTCAATTCTTATAGTTCCACACCACAGTTGCTAAATTTGATTTTGAAAATGAATTGAGCGTAAATTCAAAATTGTGAATTCGACAAAGGTCAAAAGAATTATTTAAAAATCTAAGATGAGTTCCTACGTATTCTTAAGTCGCTGATTTTGACTTTCAGATTTGGAATTATTAGTTTTTATTAATTCGCAATAAATCTTTTATTAATTCGCAATAAATCTTGTTAGAACCGAAAACGAGTACGACAACGCGTGCGACAACGCGTGCGACTACGACGGCGCGTGGATTAAGCGAGGATGATGAAGCCTTCCTGAGAGCGATTTTAAGTAATCAGATTAGCGTGTCTACCACCACACCTTCATCCATTGACGCGAATCCTGCTGCTTTATTGGCTCTACTCTTAAAGCAGCAAGGCATAGAACCCACGACACCAGCAACAAAACTTAGGGAACAATTACAATTATCCGTGAGTAATCTCCTTTGTGTAATATTCTCTGAAATTCTGCGTTTGTGATTTATTAAAAATGTCGGTGTTCCTCGATCAGAGTCTAGGTCTGCTTGCCCAGCCGGATGCGACCCCGACCACGAGTCGACCAACAACCACCAATAGTCCGGTCAACACGGCGAGGCAAGTAGTGACACCGAGGCCAACTGCGAGACCAAGACCGGCACTACAGACTACGACGTGGGCTCCAAGTTCAACGTACCCGCCTCCTCTTTTCGGAGGAAGTGGGTCTTCGGGTAGCGGATTGGTTACCGCTACTAGAGCCATAGGCAGATTCCTTGGCGCTGCTATTTCGGTAAATATATATCCTTTTCTCGTAGAAATTCACGGTACTTTTTTTAAACTAACTTTTAATTAATAAGAAAATTTAATAAAAATCTAAAATTTGTCCTACTTCGTTCTGATGACCAACGAAGATAAATATAGAAATCAAGCTTCGTAAAGAGTTTACGTAGATTCGAAAGTTATCTTACAAAGAGATATTATTTAAAAACAATATATTATTATCTGAATAATAAATCGTAATTAGAAAATTAATTATGGAAATAAATTATAGAACCAAACTAAAATTCTTTTTAGTCATTTTATCTTCTATATTTTCAAATTATGATAATTAAAAAAAGATTTTATACTATACATGTCGAAATAATTATTTAAAAAGATCGTTTCTTTGTATTCGTTATTAACATTTTTATTTTGGCTTTTAGGGTGCAGCCCAACAGTTACAATCTTTACTAAGAAACGGTACCAGAAGCGCAGCCGGCTAATATTAGAATGGAAAAGGACAATATACATCAATTTTCGCTCAACCTGAAAACAAATGTCAGGATTGAGGATGTAGTAGTTGTTAATTATTACTGTGCTTGCTGTTGAAAGTGCATGCAATGGCAACATGGAAATCGACAAAACGCTAGGAAAGTTCAATCAAGACAACAATAGAAAGTAAACTTTCTTGCTCAATTATTACGGACTACTACGGACGATACCATGGACGAACAAGTCTCAAAATTACATTCCTTTTATATTTTACTAAAAATAGACGTTTTTCTCGGAGTGAACAAATCAAACCTATATCCAAAATATCAAATAACAAATAAATTCTCGATACAAATAGTATTTAAATAATTTTAAATCGACCACTACAATGTACAAAGCTAAGATGTACTCGATGTCTTGACCGAACATTTCTTGCCGATTCCTAATCTAAGAAACAAATACTTTTCATTCGTCGTTGTCAATTATTACTCAAGTTTAACACTTGGTATAATTCTCATCGAAATTCGAAAAAGAAAGTTGATTAAATGTGCTAATTAATTACATTTTCTATATACAGTTTAACACATTTAAATAAAAATTCATTTTTAATTCAGAGTACTTCGATCCAACAGAAAAAAGATACATTGAATAAATTTTTACTTCTCCCGATAATTTTGCGACGAGATATTCAGTGATAATTCGCAACGACGGTTTCGAATGTCGAAACAATCCTAAAACTTTGCAAACATTTCTAAAGTAAGCCTATCGATTTTTACTCCGGGTTTTACTCCGGATTTTACTTGCGGAGATGTTTGTAACGGTCGTCATAATTAAGGTAATATACTAGCGCGACGCTTTTCATATCGTTAATTGTGCTCTGTCGATGTGTCTTGCCTCTACGCTTTTTTTTCTTACTTTTCTACGACCTTCTTTCGTACGGTGAAGCGGTGAATGTGCTCAGTGGATCGTTAATGTTTGAACACTTTGCATGCGGATGACTCTACGGACGCAAGATGGTACTTAGCAAAGCTGCGTTAACTTTGTGACAGATAATTTAAACTTTTAAAGTTTAACTGTAAGAAGTTGAACTGTAAAAGACACGGAACTGCGCGCGCATCATCTGTATGCAAAGGTTTAAATTAAAAATGTGTATGTTTCGATTAATACTTTTGCAATTTCAGAAGAGAAACTTTCGCTTCTTCGACATCTCGCCCCGCATCTGCGTATCAATATATCATACGCAAATTGTACATTATTAAATTAAATCGTTTTTAGAGAGGGAGAGAGCGTAACGTAATAGTATTTTTAATGTATGTGAATAATGTTGGAGCGATTGAGAGAGAAAGATTGAGATTGGGGCAAAGCTGATTTATTTTGAGCGATCTTTTTCTAAGCAACCGAAAGATTTATAAATATCATTTTAGAGATATTTATAGATGTTCTTTAGGTGATTTTTGGATACTGTGTTGCTTGTTCGATCGAAAAGAAAAAGCTATCTCGACGTTGGTCTCGTCCCCATTCTGATAGTCCGGTGTGTGATTTGTAATTGATAAGGTATAGGCAAAACTGAATATTTTTTTATATAGAATTTCCATTCAAAATAATGTAATTACTTAGATGTTTCTAATATAAGTAGTTATTAGAGACTTTATTTAATGAATTTTTAACTTCCGATTTATATTTTTATAAGCAGTCGAGCTGCTTGTCTATTTCTTTTTTAATAGAATGGAGCAAGATTCGGCATATGCGTAAAAATAAAATATACGAGATTATTTTATAATTTTTCAACTAGTAGCCTCGTTAACACGAAACAATTGTTATTAACATTCCTTATAACATGACATTAATACACATATTTGAATGATGAGCTCGGTTCAAAATTAATCTATATTTTTAATTCAATCATTTAACATGCTCTAGTAATTATATGAAAACTACGATATTATAACTCTATGTTGTTCTGATAAATCGAGCGAAAAATGTTTTTCTATACTTATTGAAATCCGAATCAATAAAATTGTGAATTTACAGAGCTGTGAATGCATGGATCTATTCGTGCAGGCAAAAAATAATAGAAATAAAATATCTGAACCTCTGCGAAGAGAGGTGAAATTTCTTTCGGAATAGAGTGAACAGGATAAGCAAGCGATTTCCAGCAACAAAACGCAGCGATGGGTAATCGAATGCCGCATATTAAAAATGGTTGTGAAGATATTAAAATAAATAATTTTATATATATACATAATTATCTACTCATATCTACTATATATATAATCAATACAATTTATCAATATCGAAACGGTTTGTTATAAAATCTGTTTAATTGGCTGCGTAAGTAAAATGCCATACATCGCGATATATAGCTTGAATCATAATTTATTTACTTATACTATGTACCGGAAGTTCGTAAGAAAATCAAATAATATTTACGAGCAATAATTATCTTTTTTCTTTTTCATTTAAGTCGCATATATATAATTCAGTCCGTTTATATGTTATGATATAGTTACACACCCAGTGTAAGTCTGTACATATGTATAATCGGTTATTCCTATATTTTATATAGTAATAAACGTAATAAGTTATATCTCCCTAATATTAGTTAACATTACGGCGCCAATTGTATTACAGTAAAGTATCTTGATATAGGTAATGCCTTTCTCGCAGCTGCTGTAATATTTATTCAAAATACGCATCGAATGTCTTGTAATTATAATGTACATTTGCATATTAAACAACTTCTCACATTAAACAGATATTACTTTACCGACCCACGATCTAATTAATTGCTGCGTAATTGCAAAAGTATTTATTAAAAAATGTATATATCGAACGTTCTTTAATTGTGATATACTTGCACATTAAACAACTTCCCCATATTAAACGTATGTTACTTTATTTACATTTGAGCGACGGATACAGAGTAACTTCTATCGAATTGCAGTAATACTAGTTACTATCGTTACTAATAAAAAATACAGGTCATAATCACGATGACATGATAGATAATCGATATCGGTAAGTAATATGATTAAAAATATTTAAGAGAAATATGACACAATGCAATGCGTATTTCTTAACTTCGTTAAGTATAAGTTGACGAGCCGGGGCGATAACATAAATCATACAAAATAAATTTCACAGAGGAGTAACAGAAAAAGATTTATCGAATCTAGTCCTTCGTATACTGTTTCTTAAAAAAAAAAAATATCAATGATTTAATTTGCAGTATACAATAGAGCTGGCAAATAAATATAGAGCTTAAGCTCTGGCACGTCTTTACATGCGATTTAGCAGATTGCCTAAAAGGTCTTTAATTGTTTAAAATTCTTATACGAGTGTAACAATGACAGGTGAGGATCTCTAATTCTGATTGTATGCACATAGAGAAGGAGATGAGACAGAATGAATATAATGTACACATAAAACGTATTATAATGCTGCAACTGCACACCATGATCTCATCGATCTCAGTCATCACATTTTCTATTGTCTCGTTCCTTCTTTACTCCTACAGTAAATATGATTTTCTAATAACACAAAATGCAAATAATATACATTTAGATATATACACATTGTATATATGTATTTAAACACGACGAGTGCTGGTTAATCTTGCAACTTGTAAATATACTAGACTCTTGTAAATAAAACACTGAATTCGCAAGACATGAATTTTATGCAAAATTCTTACAATAACTGGTGTTTTGGTAATTAATTATTACAAGTTACTATATTATATACAAATTATATGAATCTTTTTAGAAACAATTCTTCAATTTCGTCGAAAATATTTCCGACGAAAAATATCACTTTTGTCATTTTTTGTCCGTTATTAAACATGCCAAAAATTTGCTAGAAAATTTGATAAATCATCAGTCTAAATTTTCAATATTGAATTTTGATTATTAAGCCTCACAAATCAAGTTAAAGAAAGCCAATATAGAGCAAAGCAGTAAGATAATTTCATTATCTATTTCCATGCCCCTGAACTTACTTCGCCATATAAATTACTTCTTTTAAAATGTAACTTTCATTGTTACACAATTCTATAATTATTTTGTGATATATGTATTTTGGTTTTAACACTGGAATAGCTGCCGCTCTTCTTAATTCTATTCAACATCTGAATTTATGCGTTTACGGATAACAAAGTTTAAATAATATCCAGTGGCCAATCAATTTACATCAACCTGACGTAGAGAATAAATGTATCTTATTCATATAAGATAAAAGAAAAAGATAAAGAAATGAAATAATTAAAGGCTATGATGTGCGTTTCATGCACCTATCAGCAACATTCAGGTGTACAGTTATAGCATTACTATGTATATATATTCTAATTCAAGTTAGGAGTCCAAGATAGTAATCACTCTAAGACTGCCAGAAAGGATATTTCCAACCGATCCTAAAAGGATCATTACTGCATCATTTGTACTGCACAGAATATTTCTAGATATACTATAGAGCATACACATAAAATTATGTTAATGATCATACTCATGTTCGCAATTTCTCAATAAATCATTCCTCGGTATAACTAACAACGTTAGAGAATTAATCGTAACAAAGTGGGAGATAAAATCGAACGATACAGGCTACATATGTATATCTATGTTAGAGCTATGAATATTCAATTATTTTTCTTATTATTTGCAATAAATCGTTAATCTTAATCAATTATTCATTCTCGTGATATATTACTGTTCCTGTACACAATGTCCGACAATACTAGTTTGACATACAACATGTACTAATACATGTGCAAGTAGTCTAAACTATATTAAGACTCGAAGAGTTCAGTAGATCACCCTATATTCCAAAGGAATGATTAAAAGAGAGAGCATGTACAAAGGATTCGTCATTTAGCTTCGAGATCAACATGTACAGGAATATCTTCTACGTAGCTATAATAAAAATAAATTCGTGTGTTAATAAATAAATAACAAACATACATATTACAGAGTGTGATGTTTAGTGGAAGACTGTATTAAGGGTCGGTATATAAGAGATTAAACTTTTTGTCTTAAACTTTTTATAAGCAAGGGTTTCAAGAATACAGTTGAAATATTGCAATTAGCAGTCAGAATTACATTATACACATTGCATTAATAAATGCAGATGGTATATTATTAATAAATAAGATGACTATATGAATGAAGTAAATATATTTTTTTTAATAATCATGCATATAAAATGGCAATGTTATAATAAAGAATATAAAAACTATAAAAAGGTTACCATCAATAAATAGCGTAATAAATAAATGTAGAAGAGACATACAATTATATGTATAGTACAGACTAGAGTTTGATGATTTCAAAGAAAAAATAAACATTGCGCAAAATATACTTACAGGACCTTTTATGTATTTATTCTTCGAATATTGAATATTTAAAAATTTTTTTTGTTTGTATATTTAAATAAAAGTATATAGTAGAAATATTAATAATATATAAATAAACTCAGTAATAAAGCATTTAAAACACAAAGAGGCAATGAAATTTCAATTAATTATTCAACGAATAATTTTTTTATGTATCAATTCTCCAAACAACTAAGTAAGTATTGCTTATATAATACGGACTAATTGCCTTAACATAATTTCGTGTACAATGTCTATATAAAAGTTTATATAGAAGTTTATTAATTTTATTATGTATATTAGCAATTCATTGGAGATACTTATTAATTTGTAATAAAATTATAATAGGCAAGATAACAGAATAAAATGCTTCATAATTATTTATATTTTTTCATCTGCTATAATGTAGCAACGTTGAATCTTTCAATACCCACAACTGTATCCTTCATTACCCTTAATTTGCAAAGATTTCCGTTCATATAAGAGTGCTGAGCAATATTTTATAATTTTCAAACTAAATAATTTTAAATGAATGAACTACAGTCAAACAGATAATTTTTACTATAATAAACTGCCAAATCAATTTATTATTTTCTACTTTGAAATACTAAAATGCACAAGGCATCTCCAACATGATCACTTCTGATACATATATATATATAAATGATTTTTTATAAAAAAAAATAAAATATTTATTTAAACTTATAACAATGTATAATAATCTTAAAGCGGTAGAGAACTAAAAAAAGCTTAGGAAAAAAGATATATATATTTATATATATATTTTTTCCCTTTTGTAAAACATAATATATAAATTTTTATATTCTTTTATAAAGCAAAACTTGCATAAGTTAATTTGCAAGTTGATTGTCTAAAATCATTGTAATATGACAAAATCTAATGCTTTTTTATAACGTATCAGAAAGAAAATACGAGTCACATCTTATTATAAATTATAAATTATAATTTAGATTATTATAAATTATAATTTATTTATAAATTAGATTTTACTTTTCTTTTATTACTTTTTAATCTCAATCTCGCGGTAGACAAAACAAATTATTTTAGCAATTAGGTTTAGCAATTGAAAACATTTGTCTTATTCGTTTGACTGAGCGCTCATATTAACATATAAAAAATGACTAAAAGTTCGGGAACAACATTTATTAATAAACGAAATTCTAGATGAAAACTATAATTCAATATTATATTCCTCATACAAAATATGGCGTACTATCAAATACTGATCGTGTATTTAGCAGACCATTGCGAAAATTTTGTTCCTGAACTTATTACAGCTTGTGATATAACTTTATGATATATTACATTGTGTATGTGTATATACATATGTATATTCATATGTACATACACACATATTATATACATGTATATATTATAACGAATACGAAATTATATATGTATGTGTTCTGTGTGTGTTATATACATATACATATATAAATTCGTATGTATACATGTATGTGTATATCTGCATGTTATACACATATATATTCATTATTTATATATGTATGTATGTGTTCGTATGTTATATACATATGTAAATTTATTAATACGATAACGTGTTTAGTATTTTTCGTTTACCAATTGGATGCTCAGCATTCTTATCTTACAACGGGTTTAATTTTATACACAAACAGTTGGATGAAGATGAAGTGATTAACGTATGAGGCAGGTAGCACAGATACGTTGAGGCCCGATGCAGTCATCGTGGCAAAAGGCACCACACTGCCGGCAAATTACCATAGCTCCTCGCATATTACATTCACACGGAGGTGGTGGATCGCCGCCGATTATCATGCCGGGTGCACCTGGTTCCGCACCGCCTGTCACTCTGCTATCCGCACCTCTCGCTTTTAGGGTGACAGCTTGATGAGAACCCTCCCCGGCGCTCGCCGGTCTTCCTCGCACCAAATGGACCCCAACGCCCATCCCTGCGATTTGCGGCGGTAATGGAGGAGCGGATGATGCTCTGGGTGCACTGTCTCCAACTCCCGTCCTTTGTACAAGTATATATTGCCCAAGACCATTGCTGGTGGCGGAGCCAAGTTGCGCTATAGGAGTGCTTTCTGTAACCTACAAGGCATCGGGAATTTGATTTACGAAATCATTACAAACGTTTTACGCAACTTGAACTGGTATATTGCGCGTTCAAGCTACTTTCGACCGACAGTAAAATATATTAAACAAATAACATTTCAATTATAGCATTCTAAGTCCATTTGGTCGTGTAACAAGTGCGTTTGTTCATCATCTTTGTTATACTTTTATACATATACTTGTATAAATAAATTTTTATAACATTGCACAAAATTATCGTTGCGTCGTTGCGTCTGACAATTAAAATTGCACTATCTCTACTGCGTTTAGAAACCCAAAATTAATGTAAAGATTTGTTTATTTAGGTACCTGTATGATACCGAGATCATCACAAGCGACCCGCGAGATTAGCACTGTACACACAAAAAAGGATAAAATAGTATGCGTGTACGTCAATTGTCCAATACATACATTTCATACAATAAGAAAAATATTGAAGGATAAATTTAAATTAAAGGTATATTTATAGTAAAGTATGTATATATTTTGTATAGTTATTTACTGTGATCTATTTCCTTAATGTGTTTAAGTTTTATTACAGTTTCATGATTTCATAAGGTCTTATTTGTTATAAACACATTGCATAAGAATTAACGGCGTTTTTTTTATTTTCATATCTCACAGAAATATCCGATTCTCCTCAAAAATTTAATATTAGTATACTTTACCCTTCATATAGCAAGTAATACGTAAGAAAGGCACAGATAAATTTCTAAATAGCCATGTTAATGATTAATGTATGTAATAAATGCTATGTACCTCCGTTGATGTAGTTTGACGTGCAAATACTTGTCTCAGCATAACTGCTTGCGTCTTATTTTGAGCTTGCTTATTGTGTTGTATCGCTTGCTGCGTTTTCTGGGGTTTGACCGTCGTCAGGGTGCGCCCACCAGATTTGCTGGTTGTGAACGCACCGTCTCCTCTAGCAAGTAAACTTGGCGGTGGTTTTAAATGGGCCTTCAGTTGATCTCTATTCGGTGAACTTTGTATGACCTGAAATAATATCAGCGTTCCTACATTTATCAATGTAATGTGCATCGCACATTCGATAAATTCATATCTTTATATTACATTCACATATATCTCTAAACTGGATATTAAATTAATTTACCGCTTGACATATCTGATAGCTGCGCTCCAAATTGACAGCACCCGGAGGCTCTTTCGTAGAGCTTCTCGATCTACCGCCTCCTTGTTCTTTATTACTGTTTCTGGAACCTCTTTGGCTACTTTGATTAGATACACGCGAGGGTCGCGATGAAACGGTTACTGATGGTCCAGCATATTGCTGTTGCTGTTGTTGCTGTTGCGTTTGCTGTTGCTGTGGTTGTTGATGTACAGTGGCCGCAATTTGTCGGGGTTGAGCGGGAGTAGCAGTTTGATGTTGAATAACGATCGCATTCTGTGCACGATTCTGAGATTGCACTCCCATCGTAGTTGGGAGAGTATTTTGCACTTGACCTTGTGTCACGATGGTGTTCTGATTCACGTTATTACGGGTACTATTGTTTTGAGTATTTATTTGAGTGATGGTATCCTGCGTTCGTATCATGTTAACTTGCGCGGTATTACTTTGCTGGGGCTGAAGCTGAGCCGGGATCGTGGATGTGTTATTCGTCAGCGAAGATGTCGTCTCCTGTTCCGGATTAAAGCTCGTTTGCACAAATCTGATAGATTGCAATTGCGGAAACGCAATGATCGGCGGACTTTGCGATTGCAAGTTCTTCATAACGCAACTGCTTCCCGGTGTGTTAATAGCTAAGCTGTCTGATTGAAATGTGGTTCCTTGTACAACCGGTAATTGAATACAGTTAACGGATTCCACATTGGCATCCGCGTTAATAAACTGTTGCGAAGAAGTTGTAGAATCGGTCGTTGTGGATGTTTCGCTGCATTCATCCTGCGTCGTTACTGTGATATTAGCTGCTACAGACCCGTCAAGAGCAGCCGCTACCAAAGGCCAAGGTACCTGCAGCTCCTCTTGCGTCTTTGCAAAAATGAATATAAATTAATAAAAAACTTTGTCGGATACTTGAGAAAATAAACAAGATTTATTAATTAACTAATTCTTCTTGAATTCTTCTTGATACTGCTTATATAAAATCTCTAAAACTTCAAAATCTATATTTTTCGTGTTATAATTTTATATAGATACATCGTTTTAAATGTTTTCCAGATAAGCATCGAGAAGGAATCAATCACTATTAATCGTCTGCTTATTAGTGTTACTTTAGATCATGCAAGCTTGTTTAAATTTATAATTCTCTTTATTATTTTCTAATTTTATCTTATTTTATTTTTTAAGTGACTAAAGTGACAATAAACTATATATTATTTTTTGTAATTGGGTGCTCAAGTCTAATTTTTCATATCTTGCTTTCTAAACAAATCCGATTTGCTCTAATTGTGTTGTAATTAGCCTGAACTCGAAATTGTTTCCCGAAGTTGTTTCAAATCATTAATATTTTACATCTTCAAAAAATAATATGTATATTATCAATTAGTAGTCATTACAAAAATTTATGTAGCTTCTATATATATATATATATATACTTTTTTTTAATTAGCTGGTATCAGCAATATATACGGTATAAATAATACTAAAATAATTATATGTGTATGTATACTCACCCTATTATTATTATTAATATTATTAACGGTGGGATCCACTGTCCAACTACATTCTAACATCTCAGAACAGACATAATTATTTGCCTCTCGCAGAGCTTCATCCTCATTACCAGCATTTACATCCGTTCCCGTTGTATCTTCAGTTTGTCCAGATACTACTTGCGGTTCAGTTACTTCTGCATTGGTTGAAGCCATTTCCATTCCCTCAAGAATAGGATATATTATCTCTTCCGGACATCCCGAAATCTCTTCATACATTTCGCGCATTTCTCCTCGTACCTAAAGAATAATTAATAGTTTTTAACAGCGGCATGAAAATTGTATGATAACAATAGTATATATATATACACACACGGGGGGG
>NJRL01000673.1:23719-34120 GCA_003063815.1 Aphaenogaster rudis | reverse complement strand
CCTTAATCCACGGGCGTCCGCGTCAATAGGCCTGCATTAACTGCATTTTATTATCTAGATTTTTGAAACGGATGTAGCAAAATGTATATTCTGAAATAATTATATAATTCTTTTCTATTAAAATTGTTAAATAAACTTTTCTATTAAACTATTTCAAGATTTAATTCTGGAGAAATATTCTTTGTTACAAAATTTTCGATGAGGGTAATTGAGAATTATGTTAAATTTGCGATTTATTTGAAAACGCTGAGAATCTCTTTCAATGATAAAAAGAGTCTTAAGCGGATATGTGCAGTTCAATTATTGATTTTTTAATCGGCTTTTCTTCAGTGAAAATATGACCAAACTATTTGTCGCACCTCTTTGATCTTTAAGTTATTAAATTGTTGATAAAACGTAATATATTAGATTTCTTAAAATTTTCTTTAGCCAATATTAATTTAAAAATATGATATTTAATTGCTTTTTAATTTGACTAAATTTTTTAATATTTAATATAAGTGTGTGAAATTAGTTTTAGGTTTAAACTTTTACTAAAGAAAATATTGTTATCGCGTGTTCACAAAGATTACACATCTGAAAATAATTTTGTACACATTAATGATCTAATCGAATTCAAGTAGAGGAAAGTAGCCAAATATGGAATAGTATACCTAATATGGAATAGAGAGAGCGCCATATCTAAAAATCAAACAAGCGAATACTCGTCTCTCAACAGCATATAGGTTATCTCTTTCATTCACTTTAACGTCGCACACGTTGTGACTTGTCAGTCGGTCAAACGCCAGCGCCCTGGGAGGAGTGTTTTTTGTTTTGTTGCCGCTAGAAAACTTTGAAAGGTGCGTACATATTAGATATTTTTCGTTTGTATGATTTTATTCAGCTTATTTCATTTTTAGCTTGTTGTTGTGCCTCTAAGCGATATTGATGAGTATTTGTGTAGCTATGTGGTTTTTTTTCGTAAAGCAGGAGATCGTATTTTTGATCTTGTAAAATTCCAAATATGGACATATGGAAATATGGAAATATGGATCAAGTGTCTGATGTACGAACTCTGGGCACATAATGAATGTGCTGGTGTACATAGAGTTTGACACTTGGATTTCTGCAAATAGATTTATTTTTTAAATTATTTTTTTATGTATTTTTAATCAAGTGCCTTAATTAGTAAGAAAAAGAACTATTTTTGTTTGTTTTCCATTATTTTATGATTATTAACCAAAGTTGCTTAATTAGTAAAAAAATAATTATTTTTTGTTTATTTTCCATGAAAAGATTGTACTTACCTGATTTTGATGATTCCATATTTGGGTACCTACCTATTCCATATTAGGTCCTGTTTTTGTTTTTTTAATTTTAATATAATATTGTAAATTATTAATGATGTTAAGAACATAAGACTGTTTTTAAGTTAAGCCTAAATAAATGACTGATTACCTATAAAAAATATTTATTATTGTGATTTATTTTGTGAGACTTATATTAGAAAGACAAAACAGTATTCTATATTTGGCTATTTTCCTCTATCCAAATAAGATCATTTAACGCGTACTGTCTATTTGTCAAATTCACGTGACATGTTTTGTGCTGATTTCTTTTCGAGATAAACTTTAAGAAGTGCTATTATACGTCATCAGCGCATAGTAATCTGACACATACGAATTGATATTTTAATAATTCGACTTTTTGTCACTTTAAACACCAGATAAAACTAAAATGTGAATTTTCATGATTGTGTAGCAATAAAAAGCAAAAGATAAAAGCACGGTTACGTACACTGGACATATATGGTCTCGTTACGTTTAGGTCATAGGGTCATAGGGTCTCAGGACGTAAAGAAGGCGAAGCAAAGGATGTTTCTCCAAGAGAGAAAACTCTGCAATCTTTATTGCTGTATCTTTTTTCCTTTTACCGACAACGAGGTAAAAGGAAAATGATCACGAAGTATCTAATTAAATATCAAAACGTAGTACATACATACTCGTGTAAATGTACAAGAGACGCGTAAAAGATCTTTTATTTTTTAAACTTTAGTTGAAAAAGGTTTTAGTAATTGTAATTAAACAGATTAATCATTGTATAAAAAATGCAAAGCTGAAAAACATTACAGTAAAACTCAAAAAAGATTATTTATCAAAAAATAAATGTAAGTTTGTGATGGAATATATTTAATTTTTAATTATCATGAGATTAATGTAATTTATTATGAATTTTAATATAGAATATTATCATCGTAATGGAACTTTGCTTGTAAAATTAGCAAAATTAAAAAAAAATTTTTTTTAAATTAAGGGTATTATTTTTTAGGGAAGTTGAAACAAAAATCTCCGAGATCTTGCAGATCAATTGTTTACAGAAAATATGAAACAGAGTGTGAGCTAAAAATTTAATTATAAATGGTTCAATTGCATAAAAAAGCATGCTTTTATGTCGTGAATATTTTACCTCATGTTTTCCTATGTAAAGCAGATTTTATAAACGATTGGAAACAATAACACATTCAATGCGATTTATCCCGTATAATCTCTTTGTTAAAATAGCTTAGAAAGGAATTTAAAAGAGATAATACTTTGAAAAGAAAGAAGAGCAAAATATTAACAATACTATATAAACAAAGTCTTTGTTCGACTTACGGCTTGAAATATAGGGCGCATTCCACGTGTCAAGGGTTCACTTAAAAATGAACTGTTTAGGATTTTTTGGGACTGCTTGGGATCATGAAAACATGTTAGTGCACATATTGTATAAGATTAAAGGTAAAAAAAATAAGTATTATATGCCTTGCATCCAAGATATTGGAGGTAGGTCGTTTTAAAAAATTTTTCTTTTTTTGACATTTGTAGCTAAAATTACAAATTATACAAAATTTTTATAAAGATGAATTTTTAAGGATTTTTCCTGTACTTTCAGATAAAAAAGTTAATTTTAGTGAGAAAAATTTAATGGTATGAAAAAAATCAATTTTTTAATTTTAAATAAATGAAAAATTATATTCATTTTTAAAAATCTGAAAAAATTCTCAAAAATACTCCAATGTATGTAAAATATGGTACCATAAAGGAAATTTTGGGATCGCAATGGGATCCACTCGTAAACGAATATTTTTTCCAAAACAAAATTTGAATTTCAGCCAAATCAATATAAAATAAATAGATTTTTTAAGATACTTCTTTTTATAGTTAATTTTTCAATGTATTATTGCTCAATTATTTGTTAACGGTCGTAAAAAATTTTTATTTTTCTTAAAGGGACATTGTCCTCATATACAGGGTGTCCGATTTTAATTAATCCACGCGATTATCTACCGAACTATTCGTTATTCAAAAGAATGTTTCAAATAAAACTTACTGTGTTTCGAGAGGGACATCTTATAATGGACACATGTTTTTCTAGGTGTAGGTAATCCTGAGATTTCAAGATGATCTTTGTTTTTTTAAATGGAATCATATGATTTTCTTTATATAATTTAATTTTTCCAGTTATTTGGCATATAAAAGTATTTATATTTTGTTTTGGAAAAAATATTCGTTTACGAGTGGATCCCATTGGGATCCCACAATTTCCTTTATGGTACCATATTCTACATATATTGGAGTATTTTTGTGAGAATTTTTTCAGATTTTTAAAAATGGATATAATTTTTCATTTACTTAAAACTAAAAAATTGATTTTTTTTCATACTATTAAATTTTCCTTACTAAAATTAACTTTTTTATCTGAAAGTACGGGAAAAATCCTAAAAAATTCATGTTTATAAAAATTTGGTATATTTTGTAATTTTAGCTACAAATGTCAAAAAAAGAAAAATTTCTTAAAACGACCTACCTCCAATATCTTGGATGCAAGGCATATAATACTTATTTTTTTAACCTTTAACCTTATAGAATATGTGCACTAACATGTTTTTATGATCATTTTAAAAATCCGAAGCAGTTCATTTTAAGGTAGACCCCTGACACGTGGAATGCGTCATAGGTTTGAAATTCAATATGTGATTTATTCCATATTACATAATGGTAATTATTCACTTTAGGGGAAGCACTTATCTGATCTTGACCTTGACATATGTTGTCAAGGTCATGACCCTGAGTAACTTTCAATAGGTTTTAGCCGTCGCTCGTTATTCGTTAAAAAGTTATTAACCAATAAAGTTTGAGAAATATACCAGTTTGTATCTATGCTGAAGGTATAAACTAATATTAGGAACAGTTGTGTTTATATATGTCGTAGTAGTTTGTTTCTAAAGTGTATGCGTGGAGGCAGCCCCCCTACGGGGAGGCTCCACTTTTTTCGGTAAAGCAGAGCATACACTGACTGTTGAAGGAAGTAATTTACTAATATTTTACTAATATGTTTGTAGATGCATTACACGTGTGGGCGGGGGAGGGGTTCTGCCGCTCCCCCTGCACCCCCATTCCGAAAAAAATATAACCCTATCCAAACCAATTTTGTGGTGCGGGTGGACTAACCGCTTGACGTGTATCGTATCTACACGCACATATCAGCAAATTACTTCTGTCAGCGATCAATGTATGCTCTGTTTTATCGAAGAAGTGTGCCCCCCCCCCGAAGGGGAGGGAGGACGAACCTATTGCCTATACGCATACACTTTTCCACCTGCATTACGAAATTGGTTTGGGTAGGGTTATATTTGGGGGGGGGGATGCAGTGGGAGGGGCGAAGCCCCTCCCCCGCTCACATGTGTATTAGAAAAAGCATAAAATTTGTAAAATTTTAGATATATTTCTCAAACTTTATTTGTTAATAACTTTTTAACGAATAACGACCGACGGCTAAAACCTATTGGAGGTTACTCAAGTCATGACTTTGACAACATATGTCAAGATCAAGGTCATCGGAGGTGCTTCCCCTAAAGTGAATAATTACCGATTTTTTAAATCTTTTTCCATCTCAGTTGATATATGTATATAAACCTGGCAATATCACATTAAAAATGTTTTTAGAGAATAATTGAACGTTGACGCATATATTGTTTCTTACCTGTGACAAAAATACCATCATATATTACGTCCGCTGGTAAAAATTTAAGCTTTAGTAAGTTCTAAATGTTTTATAAAAAGCTTCTTCGTATTTTATATCTTTTCTTGAGATACAATAATTTAGAGATTATTTATTATACAAAGAAATTTTCTTATGACATAAACGTTACAATCTTCGGATCTATACTATAACCCCATTCTACATAAACCCATTAATTAATAGTTTGTTGATGTTATATAGAAGAGGAGGTGTGCTATTGCTGTTATATTTTTTGTAGTCGCAGAAGCTTCTGTGAATTTAGAATTAAGCGTTTTGTAGCAAAAATTTAATAGCACTTCTAATTATATATTTATTTAGAATTAAAGCGAATTATATTCGTTGCAGACACGTAGATCAATAGTAACTTAATTTTTCAGTTAATTTTAAAACGGACGTCACCTGTATATTATTTGAATGTAAAAGAGCATATCATAAATGTAACTCAATATATTCCTGTGGAAGAGTTTCTGCTGCCCTTTGGCTTTTCATACGTGATAAATCTGAAGTGAAATAGTACGTTAATGCATACTATGTTCTCAATTTCTCGACATGTTACTTGTTTTACCTGCAAGGTCTCACAAGTTGAGTAAATAGCACATTACGGTTTGTTTCACATTTAAGCGATATATTTGCCCGCCCAAGCGTCGCTAAATAATATCCTTTCAAGAAAATATAACTTGTTCACTGCAAAGTGTATATTATATTTCTGAAATGAAATGTTGATAAAAATTGTGTAAGAAAGTCTCTCCAAATTGCTTTAAAGATATTACACATAGAACCTTTTAAATAACTATTTAAATAATTTAGATAAATATTAAAATATTTTCTCAAATGGTGTGTGTACGTGTGCCTCTTGAAAATTCTTTGTTACGACAGTGTCAAGAAGGAATTTTTTTATATCAGAAAAGTTGACATAATGGAAACTATCATTTCTCAATAACTGTCTTTTAATTTCACTGATACTGTGCTGATTGTGCGAACAACACCTTCTAATTAACTTTTGGTATAGACTTCTAGTTAACTTCGGTATCATTTTTAGGATATCACAAAGTATACACTACGTCTTACGATGATACACCGTTCAGGCATTATGTTAGCTAAAATGCCTTGTTTGTTTTATGTTCGCGTCTATTCGACTAAACGGGCGTAACGATCTGTAAATAACTCATCGAAATCCTTTTACCTTTTACTCGAACTCAGCTAATACACTTCAGTTGTCGCACTTCTCAAACAAATTATCGTGACGATCTCTGAAAAAGTAATAAAAATAATCCTATTTTTTATAATATTTACATACATTTAACAATATGTAAATGTTTGGTTTATACAATTACAACAATGCAATCATTGCTAGTTTATAATATGATAAAGCATAATACGTATGCCAGTTTGAAGCTACCAATTCTCTCTACAAATGTATGTGAGCACCTAAATAAATTTGTTCAAGTCAATAGTAAATATGTAAGCTACATATTTACCATACTATCAAAGGCAAAATATATTTAAAGTGAAATTCTAATATGGGTGTACTAAAACATATAGCTAGTCTACGTAAATTTGTTAAACAACATCGACTATTCTCGTGCAACGTGTGATAAGCGAATCGATAAACGAATTTAATTTGTCAGGATGTACGTTAGATCTTAAAAAGAATCCAAATCTAATTTCAACAAAACTATCTTAATCAAAATTTGCATATTCTTTTTAATTGTTATTTTCAATTTTTCACGGAAAAATAATATTGAAATCCGCGTCAATAAATTACGCAAACTCTATTATTGATCAATTTTACTTATAAAAACTCAGGAATATTTTCTGGCATGAAAAATGGATATAGTCAATGAAAAAAGATCAATTTACAAAAAAGAAACGTACCTATGCATCGTACTTTCAAGTCCTTTCACTTCTATTCTTGTCTATTTCTGATGGTGGTCTAACGTGTAAGTACCTAATCAATCACAATGAAGAAAATCTCGAACTAAATCTAAAAATCAGGATATTCGCGATAAAGCACTGATGCACACAATTATAAAATAAAGCAGCGAAGAAGAGATACGCTTTGATATTCTGCACTTGAAGATTGTGACTGAAAGAAAAAAACTGGCGACGATACTGGGAAAGTGTAAGTGCACGTGAGGACTCGATGTAAGTACGGCTAGTCCGTTACCTGTTTCACTTACCATGGAAATTCTAATTGAATTCCAAGTGGATCTGCAAACGAAACGCCAAACGGCCGAGAGCAGTAGTTTAGCGACAATTGATCGCGTTTCTAGAATATCTTCGCCGATGTCCCTCGATATGGGATATATCCAGGGGAAAACTCTGCGATTGCAGAGTTTAATAATAATTCATTATCGACGATATCGATAATCATTCGACAAGTGGGATCAACGAAAAAATGTCATGGGCTTGAGTGAAACTGATTCTCATCTGGAACAAGATGCAAATTATATTAATTAATAAGGTAAAAAATTATCTCTTATCAACTTAACTCTGGAATCTTGTCCGAAAAGCGCACTATTAAAATTTAAAAGAAAAGTTCTGGATATAAATATTTTATAATTATTAAGATACTTTATGAATATGTCTATAATGTGCACTGTATGATAATCAAAACGGTCGATGTATATAAAAGATAATATATCCCGTTGTTCATATAAATGCAGATTTGTGAATGTAATGGACCTACAAACTTTAAATCTAAAAACCTACAATCTAAAACCATGGATCAGACACAATAGATTGTAATTGTAGATTGACATTTTAAAATCGAATTATACTTTCCATATGATATTGCAATCTCTTTTCAAATATGCACCGGATTAATACTTTTAATACAGTAATATTTCTACACAAATAAAATATAAGCTATAATCTTTATTCTCTTTGTACAGATAGAAATAAAAGGATATTACAATTAATTATGATAATTATGAAGTTTTAGAAAATTTTTAAAATTTTATGTCATGCCATGGTAAATCCGCTCTAAAAAAAGATCATAAGAGATTTAATTGTTGCCGCTTTTGCGATGTTGATTAGTCCTTTCATTGCACTTACTTCATGAGCAGCTGTTATTGCGAAAATCGCATAATTTGAATCGTTTATATATGTATATTTGTCGTATAGTTATCGTGAATAAGAAGATTGTGTGGAAATAATTTTCTTAATATTTTCTTCGAAGTATTTTGTTACTGGTCAATTTAAAGATGTTTTTTTTTACGAAGATAAGTAACTTTTTACACGGCTTTTTTTAAAGCGGTTTATTATGTTTGCAATATCTAAAATTAATGGAACTAATAAGCAATTTTTTGTTTTTTCTTTACTTTAATAAAAATATTTTAGAAAAAGTTAACTTTTCCTCAAGTTTAAATCAAGTTATATACTTATACAGGGTGTCCTATTTTAAAGGAGCTAGCTATATCTCGTTAACCAATGATTTTATTGAAAAATGTTTTAAGTAAAACTTACTCTGTTTCGAGGGGGACATTTTATGATGAATACACGTTTTTTCTAGGTAGAGGTGTTCCTGAGATTTTAAGGTGACCTTTGTTTTTTTAAATGGATTTATATGATTTTTTAAAATATAATTTAATTCCTTCAGTTATTTGGCATATAAAAGTATTAAGGTAGAGTTATCAAAAAATCAATAGTTTGCGAGATATTTTATATTTTATTCTGATATATTTTGACATGAAATATAAAATATCTTGTAAACTATTGATTTTTTGATAATTGTACCTTAATACTTTTATGCGTAGAATAGGGGGATGAATCAATTGATGTGAGGAAAACACAAAAAATGTCTGTGCAAATATCGATTATCTGTGATGATTTATATTACTTAAAGTAAACTTATACATTTTAGGGCATAACGGGACAAATGTTTTATTTTTCTTTTTTATATAATATATCAGTATATATGTTAAGTTGTGCAATATATTGTCGCGTACCGACAATTTTAATACTAAAGAATTTTCCTCGCGTTAGGAAGCGTTCTAGAATCTTCTAAAACGAAGATTCTAGCCTAAAACGGAGATATCGGAAAGGGGCGGTTTATTTGCTTAGACTCCACGGCTGATGCAACAGCCGTCGCGAGGGCCCAGATAAGGGCCTAGAGAAACCCCTTCCCTCTTCACTAGAATAAGGACCAATCGGGCAAGAGCTCTGGGAGCGAGCTTTGGCCGATTTTAGTATAAATATGCGGGAAAAAACGTTATAAGCGGCCTTTTTTCTACAACCACTCCAGCGATAACTCGAGTCCTTTTTACTGACGACTCCAGCGGATTTTGAGGCGTACAAACGGTCAGCGCCTTGGACGTTAGCAGATTCATTATAACATCTCGGAGCCTTTTCTCCAATAACGTATTCGAATAGAAATAAAGGTAGTTGTAAAATAAATAAAAAAATGTGTTGCGCTTGGAATTTTGAACTCCCCCTTGAGCCCGAAATAAGCTAAAATTTACTTCTTCTGTTGCCACCGAAACCATACCGTCGCTGCCGAAGAGCGTAGCCCCGGTGACTAACAACGCTGTCGCTGCCGAAGAGTGTAGCTCCAGCGAGCCTTTAAATACACTGTCGCTGCCGAAGAGTGTAGCCCCAGTAACACCTAACCAAGCTGTCGCTGCCTTAGCGTGTAGCCCCAGCACCGTAATAATCAACCATAAAAACTAAATAAAGGTGACAACAGAGGGTAGTCTCAATTGTCGTTTATCAGCGACATTAGTCATTTATTTAAATGCCCGGAAGGTCGAGAAAAGCGGCTTAAGTTCCAAGCCAAACAAGCGTTCATGTTAAATCAAAACCCTTTCCCATTCCTCTCTAAAATCCAGGAGTTAGAAACAAAACACGTTCCTGAAAATCCGCAAGACAATTCTCCTTATAAAATAACTCCCATTGATCTCGAACCTAGTTATCCCGATTATCGAACCTAGTTATCCCGATTCCTGAATCAGATCCTCGTTACGAGACATATAGATTCCGTTACCTAACCAGAGATTAATAATTATTCAACCCTTTGTCCAAATCCCGGGTAAAGCGCTTAAATGCGTTGACCCAAAAACGGACGACTTACGCACATACACTCCGACGTGACAATATTGTACCAAGAATTATTACACTACATTTTGATTTTCATTTACCTATATTGTAGTAATATTTATTTATATTTTAATGAGAAAAATAGGTATACTAATAAGAAAAGTGTAATAATTATTAATAAACAGTTATTATTAATTGAAAGTGTAATAATACATTTTTACATATATTGCGTGTTGTAAAAAATCATTTCTAAGAAGTTTTGGACACTAATATTTGAGAAATAAATAAGTTCCATAAGGCATCCCATTATGCCCCGCATAAAAT
>NJRL01000672.1:80046-92426 GCA_003063815.1 Aphaenogaster rudis | reverse complement strand
ATTGCAAGAAAGTAACTGCAAAGTAACGACTTGTTACTTTTTAAGTAACTATAACTGTAACGAGTTACTTTTGAGAATCGATAACTTGTAACTGTAACTAGTTACATTTTCTAAGAAAAAACTGTAACTGTAACTAGATACTTTTATAAAGTAACTTTCCCAACCCTGTATATATGTAACTTATTGATAATCTGATTCAATGTAATCTCCAGCAAGAAATCTGGACAAAATTCTTAGAAAAAAATTTAAAAGAAAGCATCTCAATTGTCATATAAACATTTTTACAAATCACTAAACTCTGTAATAAATTACTTTCTTACAATATTACACTCAGAGAAAAAAATGATTGGAATTACAATAATCTCACTATATTTTATAGTGAGTTTTGGCCTCATATTTTTATGGTTCATTTAAACATGCAAAATATAGCAAAATGAACGCAGATTTATAGTTATCATATTTCCTTTGTTATTATTATTATGTGTATAGTAAAACATGCTAAGAATATAGTTATCTGTATCAATATTTGCCAAATATTCCAATTGTATTCACTATATAAAATGATTAATTTCTCTTACCATCCCATAAATCCTGTCTTACTATATTTTTATTTCAAATGATTATAATTATTGATAAAAATTTTACATGGGTCACTTATACTATGGCTATATCGTAATTGTCACTAACATAAATGGTAACACCTACTATAAAAATGATATTCCTAACTAATAACACAGGACCACAATTTTTTTTAATTAACAAACTAGACCACATGTACTATACGTATTTTGGGTGGCTGAAGTCGAATCCGTTGGCCGTTTTTGTCCACCACGTCTAAGTTTTTTGTAAATTGCAAAGAAATGTATTAAATCACTTAAAATTTTTAACCATAACCGACACAACAAATTCCTTTTAAGAGTTAAAAAGTCCTAACAATGTGCTTAATTTTGATTGTAATAAAACTTCTGCAACATGTCACATACTGTATAGTTATAATATGCCAAAATTCACTAAAATAGCCCTTTTTTGCAACTTTAACTGCAATTAACTCAAAATTGTGACGTGATAGAGCAATTTGGCCAGCGGCATTGTTTTTTGCGACCCAAAATCTATAAGAATCACCTACTCTGATCCCTGTTGATTTTCACAAATTTCTTTTTGTGGTCCTGTGTAATCATTTACTATGTCATTATAGTTCCAAATATCATATATTTTTCTCTCAGTGTAGTATTTGTTGTTATATATAGGGTGTCCCATTTTAACTTAGACAGCAAAATATCTCGGAAACAAAGCATTTTAGAGAAAAATGTTTCATACAAAAGTTATTTGACTTTGAGGGGGACGATTCATCCTACTATTCTACGTATAAAAGTATTAAGGTACAGTTATCAATAAATGAATAGTTTACATGATATTTTATATTTTATGTCAAAATATATCAGAATAAAATGTAAAATATCTCGCAAACTATTGATTTTTTGATAACTTTACCTTAATACTTTTATGTGCAGAATAACTAGAGAGGCATCATATTATATTTAAAAAATCATATAATTCCATTTAAAAAATCAAAGGTCACCTTTAAATCTCCGAAACGCCTCCACCTAAAAAAATTTCGTTTGACCCATCTTGTGTCCCCCTCGAAGTCAAATAACTTTTGTATGAAACATTTTTCTCTAAAATGCTTTGTTTCCAAGATATTTTGCTGTTTAAGTTAAGATGGGACACCCTGTAGATATGATAATCTCCATTTACGAAAAATAACAAATATACATTACACATTAAACTTTTTAACAAGTACGATTTTTTTCATTTTTTAATGAAAACATTATATAAACATATTACTTAAGCGACACGACTAGTTTCTTAAAAAATACTCTTAAATCGAGAAATTTGCAGATTAGAAGCTGGAACACCCCGTGTTCTTATACCCTGCATAAATCGGCTATTTAATCACGATTGAGTGATTAAATTGTGTCGGGGGATGACAGCAACGGCGGTAATCGTCCATGATTAAAGATTCGGCCTGACAAGATAGCAGCTATCTTGTCGGCAAAGCGATTGTGGATTATCCCCGCACCATCATGATAAACGTTTTGATCACGGTTACTTAATTAAGTTTGCGGCTTAAGTACGCAATAGGAACAATTCATTCTTTTATAGCGAGATGTCCGATATTCTCCGACATCTGAAGCTATCGCATTTAAGCGTACGTTGCGTTTGTATGTACGAGCACTAATTGTAGTAAAATAGTGAAACGATCAGAAACATTTTATTGAATATATTAATAAATTTATTTATTTACATATTTTCTTTCCTGCGCATAACATTTCTTTCTTTTTGATATCTATTATAAATTTTAACCAAACTATAAAAATTATTTTGTAAGTTTCTTAAATATTATTGTTCTATTATATAATTATAGTAAATAAGAATTTTATATATTATTATTACATAATATATCATTTTTATATTTATTTAAATTGTATTATTAATAAGTGCAGATTTCCGAACGCGTCTTTAGTTCCTAAATCCATTCTCGATCATTGAAGACTGTCTTTTTGTCGCTTCTCGGATTTTAATGAGGTGAGATTATTAATTTTGTTAGGTACTTAGGTGTAATATCGGTTAGACACAGTCGTACGTATGAGTGTGCACGAGCCGCGTGTAGCCGGCTGGCACGCGCCACGTGTAATTCAATCGGTTATTCGAACGAACCGTCCATGGTGGATCAGGGAAGGTGGACGGTGGACATATCCTAATCCCGAGGAAACGGTTACAGCATGTATAATCATCTTGACGATGCTTCCTCGCCTTATTTTCTTAGCTGGCTCCTCATGGGCAGATGCGTCATTCGGTTATAGCTTCTTCGTCACCAACCCTTTTTTCAAAATAAGAAACTCGAGATATGTTATTTCTATCGTACGTAACATAGCTCAACAAAAATTAAAAACAAGAATAATAATTTCTTAACAGTTCCTTTGATATTTGATACGATTTTTTGCTATACGGAAATGTTCCAATATGTCATAATTTTGGATTTAAAATTGTAAAAAAGAGCTATTTTAATGATTTAGCGTACTACAACTATAATATACAACCTGTATGAAAAGTTTGTATCTATTTTGAAATTAAATATGTTATTAGAATTTTTAATTCTCAAAAGAAATTATGATTGTAAAGATCAAGATTGGTTTCCGTAATCAAATATTAGGTCTATTATACTGCAGAAGAAATCTAACTCACATCATTAAAGACCATGGATTTAAATCCGCCCTAAGTTCATAAATTTTAACGTCGGATTTGTAATTTTAAAAAATTCGTGTATTTTTAAATTAAATTAGAATTTTTTAAAATCTAATGTTTTTTATTTTGTTGTCCGATATATTCATTTTCGTTTGAACTTGTTAAGTTTTGAGTAGTTAACAATCTAAAAAATGTTTAAATTTAAATAAACAATTAAAAAATATAAGTTATTTGTTATTTTCTAGTAATTGCTTAATTTACAACTTTTCCGCATTGTAATAAAGTATTTAATCATTAAAATTTTGTTAATCTTAATTTTCACATAACAAAATTCTTTGAGGACTAAAAGTTCTAGCAATATACTTAATTTGGAATAAAATAGAATTTTTCTAACATGTTACATATTGTAATTATAGCATAGTAAAGTTAACATTAAAACATTCTTTTAACAATTTTATATCATAAATTTCTTAAAACTATGACGTAAAAAAGTCAAAATTGTTATTAGCGCAAAAAAAGTTACATAGAATAATTACTCTCTTTTTTTGGATAAAAAAAAGTTATTTTTGTTGAATTCTGTAATACAAAGAGTATTACAAAAAAAGAAGAGATACTAGCTTGGGATCAAACAAATAAAAATTAAATTTTTAATAATTAATAGAATATTTCGGAAAGCGAAATATATTCAGCATCAAGAAATTATGAAAAATCCTTATTTTGTTCCTAGGATCTAAAAAAACTATTTTTTGTTGAATATTGTAATCATCGGCAAAATAAATTTGTATTAAGTAATACCTGTAAATTCATTTTCAGCTTACTTTATCTTTTGTTTAGTCTTTATTTTTATTAATCACATATTGATTTATTTGTAATAACTCTAACAAATCCCGAATAAAAGTGATACATTACATATATGTTTGCATGCAACCAGAGATAGAAAATTTTAATTCTGAATCCGAATACATTGATGGTGCGTACGCACGTGGTTGTCATGTAAAGAACGCGTGTGCAAGATCGAAAGAATGATTGAATTCACGTGCGTGTTTACATGATTTGTAATAGTGCTTAATCGCCTCTTTGATTTTGGTTGCGAGCAAACACAGGTGCGCCAAAAAGTACCCCTTATCGTACCTGCCGTCGCTTTCATTCGTTGCCATACCAGTATTCTACGGATTCGCGATTCGAATAGAGGGAGTGAGGAAGGGCGAGAAGGGTGACTGAATAGTCTCTCCGAAGTAAGTTTGAGACATAAACTTGCAAACTCTGGTTTCAATAAAGTGTTTCAATGATGTGTACATAGAGGGTTCAATAAAGCTATTTTCTAATTGAGAAAAATAGGGTTATAGATATGGTTTCTAATTATTTTTAATATTGCTTTTAATATTGCAATCAATTTTTCTAACTTTTTAAAATCTATTTTACTTAACGTATATTAAAGTTTATTAGTATTCTTAGTAATTTTTTCTAATTTTTTCTAATCTGATAATTTAATCTTTTTTCATTATAGTTTGTAATAATCATAATTTCAAATGCAACTATATAATTTTTTCTAATTTAATCTTATATCTTATTCATATAATTTAAATGTTTCTTCTTTGATTTAATTTTTAAATTACAATTTAATTCTTCTAAATTTGACTAACTTAATCTCTTTTGTAATAGAGAATGAATAAAATAATGAAATATATAATAATGTCAAATTTTTTTTGTCTTTTTATAATTTTCCTCAGTTTCGATAACTTTTAACTATCTCTTTTTTGTTTACTTTGGTGTTTAATTGTTTAATATGTTTAATTAGACTTAGATCCAGAGGAAAAAGGGAATGAATTTCTACGAGGCTCAACATAAATGCCATGGACCTAATCGGTTGGAAGTGTAAGCCAATACCAGGTGGTACATACGACGTGTTATGGGTCCTGGATCCATTTAAGAGCGACTCGCTCTTTCCCTCTTTTTTCCTCTTTGTCTTCTCTGCTTATAACGTGTTAGCTATGCATATACAATAACAGAAGTATAACATATAGCGTTATTGACTGCAGTAGATTTTGATCGTTCCGAGATCGATTAATGACGTCACGTACTCTACTTCAAGTTACTAGGGTTATGATCAAACTAATTATAATCATATTTAAACGTTCAAAAAGCTTAACTTTTTAAGAAAGATGTCTTGAAAATATAATTATAGAAAAATAATTCTACCATACGTCTATTAATTTAATATTTCACATGTCTATTAATTTAATATTTCACATATTTTTACACATTTTTCTTCGTTTACATATTTCCGCGATCGAGCACGAGTTCATAATATATCTGGTTTAATCGATCATGGATCGATTCAAACTCACTGCAGTTGAAAACGCTAATAGATTATTTTAACATTTGTTGTAATATAAAACAAACAAAATTCAAAACAAATGCATTCAAATTGTTTTTCGTCTGTTCCCTGTTTTAAAAAATCGACAGAAAACGATAAGAAATATTCAATCGTTTTTAATCGTAGTTATGAATCGGGAATTAACAGCATACAATAAATTTCATCAAAAGAACAATAAGTTAATATTAGAATTATATCGTATTCCAGCGACTGAATCCTCTTTCATCAGATAATGATAGGAAACAATAATATTTCATTCGGAATATGAAAAGTGAAACAATAGTTACAGTTAGAAAACGAAAAAATTTTTAGTAGATCTAGTATGAATTCCTATCGTTTTCTATCGATTTTTTTTACCAGGGTTCTGTCTTGTTTATATATCCATATGGTCATACAATATTTTTTATAAGAAATGCAATCTTTCTTTCAAGTATATGATTTATATTAAGTAAATTTGATATAAAAATATGTATTTTTGTTATTTATTTACATGCATAAATTTAAGCCAAACCAAAAACATATTTTTTAAAGCTCCTTTTTTTAATCTTACTAATTATTCTTTTAATTTAATTACTTAAAATCTATTGTTTTCTGCATATATTGAAAAAAAATTAACTTCGCATTATTCAAAAAGTCTTCCATTAAACGCATGGGACACTTTATACATATCGACAAATTTCGAACGAGCGGAAAACATGATCCTTGCTCTCACAGACACCCTCAGGCTGATACGATGACACACAACATGGTGATGACGATGCGCCGTGCTCGTGCGGTCGACTTCCTCTTCCTGTGTCCACATATCGGAACTATGCAGTCAGATGTCCCGTCTATAATCGCCACTCGGTATTACATGAACAAGAGAGTCGAATATGCTTACTAAGGATAGTCAAAGCGTGCATGATGAGAATATGGGTTAATAACAAAAATTTGAGATAATTATAATATATCTCAATTTACTTAAATATATTCAAATTAATTTTTTCCATGTTTATATTATGAAAATTATCTCCCTCCTTCATCTTCCGCTAAGGCACATATTTTATCGTAAAAAGAGAAAAAAATATTATTATACAGTATATTAAATAAGTAATAACATAATATAAGAGAGAATTAATAATATAATAAATAATATAATAGAATAATATATATTAGAGGATGTTGTATTTTATAGTTATGTTATATCTAAATTAATAAAGAATTCATAACATATTTAAATTTATATCTGAGGTGTGATATAACGTCAAATTGTTACTAAAGTAACGAATCCTTTAGTGATATAGGACCCCGCACACCGAGGAGAACGCGTATTTTCGCAGCCGGGTTCACCGTTGACTGGTCAATATCCACGAAAAGGAAGGCATTACAAGCCGCTGATCTCGAGAAGGGTATCAAAGAGCAGGACCACCGTGATCGGCGTGCGGTAATGGTATCTAGAGAAAATATAATACCTCCCTTCCATCCAGCTAAGATATATCATCTGTATAACCATAGTGCGAGGAAGATCGCCGATCATCGATGATCGTCGAATGAGCGATTAGTATTCCGTGTCGATGTCAACATCGTATAATGCACGTTGTTCGATAGCGACTTGATTAAATATAATTAAAAATATCATTCGCTGCTTTGTGCTGATAAGAAATATGAACTTAATTTCACTTTTAAGACAATATGTTAATTCGTCCTCAGAAGGAAAAAAGAAGAGAAAAAGGAAATCCAGAGAAAGAGAAAAAGAGGAATGAAAGAAATCTTGCTATTTCTGATATTTTATTATCCTATATTCTGTCATGACATATGTTTCTTTCTCTTTCTATTTTTAATAATATTTCTAATAATATTTTTATAATAATTATTTTCCAATTTTTTTTCTACTAGAAATGAGATTTTCTAGACTAGCAAAAAGTATATCATATTATCTTGCCACTTCGCACGTCACTTTTACGCAAGTAGGGGTACGTAAGATCTGATGACGATGTGTGGTACACAGTTTCAGTTGGTGAAAGAAGAAACGAGAAAGAGGAGAAAGGGAAACCAAGACAGAGATAGAAGGAGGGAAAAAAGGGATAGAGAGCGGTGGAGTGGGGTCGAATGGTACGTACGTAGTGAGCCGCTTTAAGGGGTGAAAGAGTGGGTGGTGGATAGGTGGTAGATCGCTAGTTAGCCAAGAGACATTGACATGCCATCCCGCTAGCATGGCAGTATCTCTAAGAATCGCGCGCTCAAAAGTTGCGTTGAAGTTTAATTGCTTAAAATTAAACCAAAAGTATTTTTTAAGACGGTTTGAAGTTGAAGATTTTCTACGGTGAATCTTATTAGTTGTTATCAGTTTGGTCGAATAATTTATTGAAAATAATTTAATAATTTGATTTGTTGTGGAAAACAACCACACTTTGAAAATAAGTGAAGTGAAGTGAAGTATGCTAATGTTGCCAAAAATACAAAGCATAAGCTTATATCCAGGATTAGATTAAAGCTGTGGCAAAAAAAATGAGTAAGAGAAATTTAAGAAGTTTGTGAAAAATTTAAACGAGTGACAAATCAATATACAATAACAAAAAGAAAACCGAACGAATAATTAGAGCTGCATACTATGAAACATAACTAGTTTAGTCTAAACATAATTTAGTCTAATTGAAACTAAAATATAATCTAAAATATAAGCATTTCAATTTCTAGATTTTTAATTTCGCAAAAAAAATATCGCAAGCAAATTCAAAATATCACAAGAATGGGCAGAATATTCACGTAAAGAAAACATATTTTACTAAAAATGAAATATTTTTCGTTAAAAAACGTAAAATAAAAAATTAAATTAAAATAAAATGGAAAAATGTGTGTGAAATATATAATATATATAAAATATATCAAAAATTAAAACTACAAAATAAATGGATATTATGAAGCAAGAAAATTTGGATTTAAAGAGAAATTTGACCGATAAAATTATGGAGATATAGCATAGACTGAAAACTTCGAGCAATATAAAGACTTCTTGTATTATTAAGTGTTATTACGTTGTGATTATCGAAGTGATACAATTCACAATTCAATTCAATATAAAGGAACTATACTATAGATAAAAACAAAAATGATTTGAATCGAAGAAAATCAACATCGTACCATTAGCTGTAAGAATATAAAGATTCTTAGCGAAAGCTACCGGGTGTAAAGATCATATGAGAAGATGCAAGCATCGCGGCTCTGTGAATGGGAATATCCGACGACAGGTTTTCTGCAGAAGCCTCTAACAGGGACTGGCAGGTCTTCCAAGCCATAAAGGTACGTCTATACGCGCGTGGCGAGCCGTATGCACGTGCATTTTCCTTCTTCATTCGGTCATTCATAAAAAGTCATTCATTGATTCATCTGAGTCGATCTTCCTACCCACATCCCGGTCCAGCGATAGCAATATATTTATATAATATTAAAATAGTATACTTTGGTAGAATAAAGTATTTGAAAAATAAAGAGAATATTGTACAGAAACGGAAATTTTTCTTATGGAAATTAAAACATGAATATATCAATCCTAGCTACATATATATTTTTGATTTGTCAGTGTTAAAACAGAATATCTAATTTTCTTTAATTATTATTATTATAAATTAATAATATTAAAGACAAAAAATTAAAGAATGTGACATTTTGCAGTCTAAAAAGAAAAAAGTGTTTTCTTTATAAAAATTAAAATATAGGGTAGATGCACCATTTGTGGCCATATTAAGGCCATTTGTGGCCACACAGTTCTTTGCGTATAAAGAATAAATTTAACCTAATCTGCCTGTCTACATGATCAACAAAAATGCTTGCAGAATAAAGTTCTCTAGATTGTTACGCACTACACCAACTTGAAAGTAAAAAAATTACGAAAATCACGAAAGTGGCCAAAACCGGCGCAGTGGCCACAACCGGTACATCTACCTTATATATGATTTGTTATAATTTTTTGTAAAATTTAAATTCATTGTATTAATCTTTAATAGGATTTTTGCAAAGTGTATTATTCTGAGTATATGTAATTAAATATAAAATTAAAATTAAGAGATTAATTTTTATCAAAACTTTTACAAAAATAAAAACAGTGAAACAAAAGAAAAGTTTCATATGTTTTCTTTTAAATTTATTTCTTTTTAGAAGATACATAATCTCGATTTTTAGATTCATGATCCCTTTCTTTATTATGACAAAACTATGACAAAATTAATCTTGATTTTCAATCAGGAAAAAAATTCTAACATTCTTTAGTCGATTATTTATTATTATATAATAAAAAATCAATAGAATACTTCAACTTTCTGCAAGTAAATTCATTTAATTTATCTTAATTTACTATTTAACTATACTTTCAAAACAAATAAAAAGATTAGAGATGTTTCATTTTATCTCGACTCACCTTCTTAAACAAACTGCATTTTTCTCTAATTTTTCCATCTACGAATTTAACGGTCCAACGAAGCTCAATGATTTCAATGACGAAATAAATATTTTTATTTAACAAGAAAGCCAATTTTAGCTTGAAAAATATTTTTCCGCCGAATATGCATGATTTCGATCGTATCGATTTGTGAATTCTTTTACTTCGCAATATGCATAATAAAATTGATTTTCGCGTGTACAAAAACAATTAAAATAACCACTCTTAACCACTTCCACATCTACTTTATGTCGCAAAAAACAGCATCGATGGCGAGCGACGGCTCGCGGTGAAGCTGCGCGCCGTTACCCGGACGACCGGAGAGGGCTGGACCAGCGCTAGCGCGTTTCCATAGGGAGAGGAGACGAGGGTTGCGAAGAGGAGGGGTGGGTGGGCGCAGTGGTGTGCATCCGGGGGATAGGCCACCGTCGAGAATTTCGCAGAGATGGAGTTCCTGCAGAATCATCACGCGGTTAACACCTCCGAGCCGCCGTATACCCTCGGCACAGGTGAGCCCTGGGATTCTCCGTATCGCACAACGATCATAAAAATAATCACGAAAACGAAGAAAGAAAACGCGGGTGATAGTTGCACAGTGCGAAATTTCCCAGATATAGTTATAACATTTTCGATTAACTATCCCAATAATAGTTTTAAAATTGTGAACAATGACGGCTAATCTATTTATTAAGTCGTTGCCAAATTCTAAAAACTTCAGTTCAATTTTATAAGAATAATCGAGAGTTCCAGAGTGCTTTTATAAAATAAATATTCTCCAATAATCAAGTATTACACGTTAAAGTGACTTTAACAAAATGTGTCTCAGTTTCTGCAAAATACTTATAATTCTTTTAACTATAGGAAATTTGTGGAAAATTAGAGAGCCAATTCGTATAGTATTATTGCTACATTTTTTTATGACGATACGATAACAGTCCATCAATTATTTTATTAATAACATCTATCACCTATTTAACAGGAAAGAATCGCGAGTCCTGGCATATAGCTGCCAGTGTCGAAATTATTCCGATTGGCTTTGATAAATCTTTCAATTTTTATCACATAGCATGAAATTTTCCTAACGCATTTTTGTATCGTAAAAAAACATCAATACTTTTTCAATTTTATGATATACATATGTTTATATTTATTACCATATTTTTAATATATAATTTTATTTATATATATTTTTTATATACCATATACATTCATACATTAGTCACACAATTCATATATTATTTATTATAATAGGAATACTTTTATTTAACAATATATTGACTTAATTTATAAAAAATATATATTTCAAATATAATAAATATTCATAGAATTTAAAGACTTCGTTAAAATAGATTTTATTCTTTAATGCTTCGAATATCTTAAATCAGCGAAAAATCATACTTCAGTAATTTAATAAAAACAAGCAATAAAACTTTTCTTCGCCAGTGAATAATTAACAAGAAGGTTTATTAGATGTATATCGACACAACTGGCTAAATTTATTTAAAAATCACAACGTTTCAACCATTGGTTTTGGTCCTTTTCAGGTGTCAATATTTATTATAACGAACATTCTCTATGATTGTGGCACAGTGCCCAATAAAGCCAAATATCTAGACTAAAGAAAAAGAATATAAGATTCGCTGCCATAAATTACAAAAATTACAAAAATTAATAAGTTGAAGAAACATTTCCGCGAAAATGCTCATCAAAAAGTACAAAAACACGATTAACCTACAGAAGGATACTGATTATTTGTCCGCGACCTATGATTTATTAATAAATGATACATAATATTATTCGTTCTCTCTGTTTTATTGTTCGCTTATTTATTCTTTTGACAGCGTTTGAGTGTTGCAGACGTGCTTCTTAACACGTTCTTTAATTACCGAACATCTTTAACGTTTTAAAGTTTTTATTCTCTGTGACTATTTTATTCTCTGTGACTACTTATACAACTTTCACCGACTTGACTCGAACAATGTGTAAGTCTTTAACTTATTAATTTTTGTAATTTATGGCAGCGAATTTTATATTCTTTTCCTTTAGTCTAGATATTTGGCTTTATTGGGCACTATGCCACAATCATAGAATGTTCGTTATAATTTAACACCTGAAGAGGACCAAAACCAGGGTTGGGAAAGTTACTTTTACAAAGTAACTCGTTACCGTTACTCGCTACTCATTCAAAAAAGTAACTCGTTACCGTTAGTCGTTACCCATTGGAAAAAGTAATTCGTTACAGTTATCGTTACTAAAAATATAACGAGTCGTTACAATTTCCGTTACTTTTTCGCTAAATTTTAATGATCTTTTTTTTATAATGACATCCGACTGTCTATATTG
>NJRL01000672.1:49356-73769 GCA_003063815.1 Aphaenogaster rudis | reverse complement strand
CATGCGCGTATGTTTTATCTTATCTGTATCTAGATTATTTCAAATTATCTAAGCGCAACACTGGTAATGTGTTTGTGTACAATAGAGTCGTGTGAAATGTGTATGTTTGTAAAAATATTTGTACACAAAGCATCTAACACGATTATTTTATTAACGTGGTCGATAATAATATGTATATAAAATATTACTATGGTTTTACTATTTCATGTATGCAATATGATCGTGTGGACAATGTGTTTGTATGTAATATAGTCGTGTATGCAATATTTGTGTGCAATATGTGTACGATATGCTTGTGCGCAAGGTTGGGAAGTAACGCATTACTTATAACGCCGTTACAATTACTTTTTTGGTAACGAATTGGTAACGATGTTATATTTTTATTAGTAACGGTAACGGTAATGAAGTTACACTTTTTGAGTAATAGTAACGAATATTATCGTAACTTTGTACACCAATGTATAATATATGTATATACAGAGTGTCCCAGGTCAGGTTCATACAACTTCAAGGTCTTATAGGAAATTGAATTTGGAACAAAAAAGTTCTTATAAACATAGGTCCGGAAACGCTTCGTTAAAAAGTTATAGCTAATAAACTTCCAAAAATGCATTAATGAACAAGGATATCATTTTGAACATATTTCATAATTTGGTTCAAAATTATTTTTCTTTTACTTTTAATAAAATTATTGTCCTTCTGAATGATCTCATTAATGTAACCTTTTCAAATTTAATTTCCTATAAGACTCTGAAGTTTCTGCTTTTTTTCGTTGTTTTGAGCTTATTTTCTTAAACGTATTATTAGAATTGAATGAAATTGGTGTAATTTAGTTTGTCATTTAATTACTCACCAGATTTATCTCGTTTACTTTTTTCAAATAAATAAAGAGTTTTGAAGTTATTTTTAAAAATTATCATAAAACGTGATTTTTCAAAGTTTATTAGCTATAACTTTTTTAACGAGGCATTTCCGGACCTATGTTTATAGGAACATTTTTGTTTTCCAAATTCAAATTCCTATAAGACCGTGAAGTTGTATGAACCCCTGACCTGGGACACTCTGTATATACGAGGTCTGTTCAAAAAGTATCCAACCTTTAGACGTGAGATCAAATTGATTATATTTATGGAGATCGGACTTCAATCTCCTTCAAAGTAGGCTCCTTGTGAGCTCACACTTATTCCAGCGGTCCTTCCATGTCTAGAAACACTTTTCAAACTCAATCTTGTGAATCGCCAAGAACTCCCTCGTCATATTTTTGATAATGTCATCTCTGGTATCAAATGTATCTTTTAAGTTTCGGGAACAGCCAGAAGTCACACGGAGCCACATTTGGGGAGTATGGAGCCTGTCGGACCAGATGAATTTGATGTTTTGCCAAAAAAGCCTGAAGGGTACATGATTTGATACAAGAGATTACATTATCGAGAATGCGATAAGGGAGCTCATGGCGACCCCCAAGATTGAATTTGAAGTGTTTCCAGGCATGGAAGGACCGCTGAGACAAGAATGTAAACTCACAAGAACCCTACATTGAAGGAGATTGAACTCCGATCTCCATAAAAATAATCTATTTGATCTGACGCCTAAAGATTGGATACTTTTTGAACAGCCAGTATTGTATATGGAATGGATATAAGCTTTTTAAAAACAGAAAGCATCATGTTTGACTATATTGCGATTAAGTACAACCACTCATAGGATTTGTGTTCAACTGATCAATTAGCGACGTACGCAATCAGGTATCATTCTAAAAAAGGTCATAGAAATGATAACGACTATTGCATTTTGAATAACTATAACGCTAACAAGTTACTTTTTCCAATGAGTAACAAGTTATTTTCCAAAAGTAATATTCCCAACCCTGCGTGTGCGCAAACGATGCTGTTGACAATCATTTTGTAGGCAAACGAAACCACCCCCAGATTTTCTATTAAATTTTTAATCAACTTTTGTTTAAAATTTATACGAAAATCTTGAAAACAAAAAATTAAAATTAGTTATTTCGTAGTTGATCTCTTTCTTTATGAGAAAAATACAATTTCGTGAAGTAGTAATGGAATTTAATGTTCTTTGAAAAGGTGTCACGCGTGCTCGAAGGCATTTAGCCAAGCGGCAAACTTGACCGCGCACGCCAGGACGCATTCCGGCGAAAAACCTTTCCGATGTCCTGTGTGTGATAGGAGATTTTCGCAAAGCAGCTCAGTAACCACGCATATGAGAACGCACTCGGGTGAACGACCCTATAGGTTTGTATCTGACATTAATCTACTCTTCAGAATCAACCAAAAGAAAAATCAATAATCGGTATTCATCCTAGAGCTCTGGCGATTTGAGTGAGATTATTTACTTAAGTAATTTAATTGTGTTTTTAAATGTTGGTTGGTATTAGCAAATGACAAGTGGTTTCAATTGAATTCATAACTGCATTAATACGAATAGATACTAATTTTTTCAACGATTTAAGATTCCTATTTCTTTCCTCTACAATCTTTTACAGTCATATTAAATTAGAAAAATATCGTATGGATATTTTTCTTGGATTATTATTAGGATCGCTTATAAGGGTTCATTTTTATAGCAGGTGAGAATTTAATACACTGAATGAAGAGCTAATAATACTTTTATTTCTCTACAATCAGTTATTATACCAAAATCCGTGTTTAAAAATGATTTTGATAATTAATGATTTTAATGATTCAATACATTCAAACTCACATTTTCTGGAAAACTTTGTGTTTTGAGTTATATTGTTGTTATAGCAAATGAGCAATATGTCATTTAATCCACATATATCATCGTCCTTCCGATAAAAATAGATATAACAATTGATTAAGGCTCTTGTTGATTCGATTGCCAAGCCCGCGTTGACAGCGACTTAACTCGGTTAAGTTAAAACGGTAGAAAGATGAACTACAAGAAGTGAAATAATATGTCAAAAATGTCAAACACAAATACACAAATACACTAAAATTATTCTTGCAACTTACTGTTTTATTTTTTAATGGATTGGTTTTATTTATAAAATAATCATCATAGTGTCAAAATATATCGAAGACTCTTATTTTGCCAGACTTAATATATGAAAACAAATATTTATTTTAATTCGGCAACTGTCACATAGTTTGTTTTCGGTCTTAATTTGCACAATTCAGTTCTAAATTATTTATTGATTAATGATTATGAAATAAAAGGAGAATCTTCCGTATATTTTACAAATCTATTCTTTCGATTCCAATGTTATTTTATTTAAAAATATTTCTACTTTGTGTTTTGCAAGAATTTTTATTGTATGTTTTCTCGCTTCTGACGTCATCAATCTAAGATGGCTGTGATAAACCAGCAGAAGTCTTAAAAATTAGAATTATTAATTAATTCATGAATCGAAAAGTTTTTTGTTATATTTTAATAATTTATGCTATCAAACATGCGTGATAGAATGCGAAAACACTAATAATTATTCGACGTACATGTTCCAAATCTTTCGTGACAGCATCCTGTGACTAATGACGCTCTTGAAATTTGAAGAAACTCTTAATACCAATATGTCGTCTCAGTTACAATTACTATAACATATAGTATATATTCAATCTCTTTTATATACATATTTTTAATAATTTAATTTATGTGTGTATATATAGGGTGTCCCCGAACGTTCCAGACTGTGAGATCTTATAGGAAATTTAATTCTGAACAAAAAATTTCCTATATACATGGGCCAAAAAATGCTTCCTTAAAAAGTTAGTGCTCAAAAACCTCTAAAATCACGTTTTTTCATCCTTCTAGATTTAGGATTTGTTTAAACAATGCAGAAAAGTAAAATTTTTTAGTGGAATAACCAACAGGCAAGATAAACATAAAAAATTAGCTAAGGCCACAACAGCATAAATAAAGAGTATTTCTCAAAAGCTTTACCATCAATAGCCGAAAAAACACTTTTGTGCATTTAAAACTGGTTATCTCAAGATCTACGAAACAATAAAAATATTTTAGTCTCATTTGAAAGATAATTTAATTCTCTATAACTTTTGTTTCGATACTTTTTGTTTAAAAAGGCATACTTTCCTAGATATTTGCAAAAATGTGATTTTAGAGGTTTTTGGGCGCTAACTTCTAGCATTTTTCGGCCCATGTTTATAAGAAATTTTTTGTTCGGAATTAAAGTTTCCTACAAGATCTCACAGTCTGACTGAAACATTCGGGAGGGGGGACACCCTGTATAATATAATATTAAAAATTTCTAGAAAGCAGTAAGACTCCTAAACAAAACCTTTTTTTTTAAAAAAAGGAACAAATAATACGCTAAGTACTTATAAAAAGTATCTAATGTTATATCCTTCTTAAAACCAAAGGTGTGTAATTTAATATAATCCTCCTAGGACTAATCTCCCTTTTATCTTTGGATCTATTTATTTTCAATGTTTTTAATTAATTATTACATATCTTGTTACTTCATATTATTTTAAAGTTACCAATTATCCTTATAAATTAAATCCATTATAAATTAAATTATCTTGGATTCCTATTTATAATATTTTCCATTTTTCCAGGTGTCGATTTTGCAAAAAAGCTTTCTCCGACAGCTCAACGCTTACCAAGCACCTGCGTATACACTCCGGTGAGAAACCGTATCAGTGTAAGTTATGTCTACTTAGATTCAGTCAGAGTGGTAATCTCAATAGGCACATGAGAGTCCACGGCGGTTCCTTGACGTGACACAATCCTTCTGCATCAGTACAATCTGGGATGACGATGATCGACGACAGCAGTGCTGCATGTTCATTGCCTAAATGCTGTCGAATACCTGTGATTCGATTAGGAACGAACTCGCCGGAAAAGTAAAACGCGTAAATACAGCGACCTCCAGTATAAAATTTAATTAAACCGGTTTAATTAATTTAAGAGAAGTTTCAATATCGATTTGTAATTTATCAATTATATATCGTAATTTATTAATTTAACTATGAACATGCGAGAAAACACAGCTTAAGCCAAAAAATCGTCGTGAATAAACATATGAGTAAGTTTCTTCTATGATATATAGAGGAAAATCTAAATTCAGCGAATTATATGTTATATATTATGATAGAAATCAACGTGAAATGTATTATTTTGTAATTAAATTGTAACAAAGTTATATCATACAACGCAAATTATACTATAAATTATGCTGAGAAAAAGGATGTTATATGTTTTCCTATAATTATAGGAAATTATATCGGCTCCAATCCTCAAAATAAAAAGTCACAACGATATTCGATAGAATTCTTCCATCTGATCGATAACTCTGCCAGAAGCCTCAGATATTGAATATTACGCACCCAATATAATATTTACTATTTTTAATATTGTCAATTTTTAGCAAAGATACATTTTACAATCTATAGAATATCTCTTTTAGACTATTTAATTTTTATTATACTTATTATCTGTTATCTATTATGAGGGCCGTATTTCAGAAGGGTCGGTCATTAAAAAAAAAGATAAAAAATTTTATTACCGTTATAAAAAACATCTACTTTGCTTTCTATATAGTTACTAATTTTTTTCAAACACTTTTTGCATCTCAGGGCACCATTCTTCTCTGCATAGAAATTTAACGCCTGGGACTTTAATTAGTTCAGAACTGCTGCTTTTAATTTCTCACTCTCCTCGAATTGTTTATATAAGAATCAAAGTAAGTTATTTCTTAAGATAAAGGAAAATGTGGGATGTTAGGAATTGTACTCCGTCACATCAATGTGTGCTTACACGCTGCAGCCCGCACAATATAAAAAAATCCAGTAATTTAAATGGAACTTCTTGAACATTCTTGCATTGAGTGACTTTTGTTTCATCTCAAGAAAACGGCTTGATTTTCAATAGTTCAAGGAGTGTGAGAAGATAAAAGTAGCGATTTTGAATTGGCTGAACTTCCATGTATGGATCTTTACATAGAGGGCATAAAAAAGTTGATAGCCAAATCGCAAATGTTTAGAAAAACTTGGTGATTATATAGAAAAATAAGAATGTAAATGTCTTTTGCGAGTAATAAAATATTTTTATTTTAGTTTTTTCTAATGATCAATCGTCCCTTATCTTTGAAACGTGCCTCGTATAAATAAAAAAAAGTGCAATATTTTTTTCAGACATTGCTTCATTTCTTTTCTTTGATAAACATTATTTCTTTCCAATTACCTCACAGATGCTACAATAAGAATTATTAAAATACAAGTCGACAGAGACGTCAAACGATTTCATAAATCAAACATGGCAATGATATCCTTTTATGATTAATAAAAAAATTGTTTCTGATAATAAATTCAAATACCTAATAATAGACTTGTACACTCTGTTTTATATGTATATCGATCAGGTTGGGATAAGTATGAATTGGGATGAATAATAGATTCAAGTGCAACATATCCAACATATCCACACTGCAAAGCAAAACTCGGTCAATATTATTGTACAAATATTGTATTTATTATAATTATTATTAATTATAATAATAATGTTGCTCGTTTATCTCGACATCACCTTCTCAATTAATTATTCTATCATCATCAAGTGTGTCAAGTGACTCTTCTTTTTTGTTGTTGTAGTTCGCTTCTCTTTTGTTTATATTTTTTTCTTTTTAGTTGTTTGTAATTGTGATGAACGAAGACGCGTAGTTTTGGTGCTGTCGGTTTTCTCTCGTCGAGAAACGAAAAATGAAATAAAATGGAAAAAAGAACAAATATTACAAAATAATCGTCTATCTATACAAATATGTTCGCATGAGGAAAACTCATTAATTAAAAAACTGATTATTAATTAAAAGCAATCTATCTTATTATCTCTCTCGTTCGCTCGCTCTCGCTCATTTGTAATTCCAACAATATTAAGGATTATTTTCTTCATCTTTCTTCTTCTCAGGGAAAGAAATACTTCGAATAATCCCCTTTTGCGCATCAATTCGCAATTATTTCTTCGCAATTAAAACTATATATAAATGAGAACAACTCTCTCCGTAGGTTTTTTCTCACGTAGAATAGCTTTGCTTTCTCGCTCTCTCATTCTTTCTCTCTCCTTTCGCTCGTTTTCTCTCACTCTCATTCTTTCTCTCTCTATATATATATTTATATTTATTTATTTATATTTATATATAATGACGTATTTATAAGTAATAATATTCTTGCAAAAAAAAATATGTATAATGTTTCTCTACGTTATGTAGATACGACTGCGCCAAGACGAGTTGGTTCTGCATTTTTTCTTTTTTCCCCTTCTTCTAAGAAGTAACAAGTTTCTAATCGAGGACCATCTTGTCGTGCAGTAGACGTATCTCTCGTGTACTTCTCGTGTATTTTATGTATGTATCGTATTTTCTATTCAAAAATGTGTGTATGTCTGTCACGCGCTTTATATGACTGTATGAAAGTGTATTTGTGATGCTTCGTGTTTCTTCTTCTTTTCTCTCTCATTCTCCTCTTTTCCTGTTACCTATTTCTCTCTTTTTCTCTTTCGGATTTCTATATCATATACATACATACATACATACATATATATATATATATATATATATGAATATATATCCGAGATTGCATCGGATTTCTATCTAAAGTCGATATTGGAATGATTTTTTTCGTGTTTTCTCGCTCGGAGAAGCAAACGCTTGATCGCGGAAGTGTGCACGTTGTATCCTGGAGGCTTCCACGAATACCAAACTCAGTCTAGTCTTTTTCTTTCTTCTTATTTGGAGTACTTTTAACCCAGTAAAGGCCACAATATATTACAAAGAATCTAATTTTAAAAATAAATTATAATAAATTAGTTAAAAAGAAATTTTTAGAAATTGTAATATAAAGAGTTCTTAGTTTTTTATATATATATTCTCTAAACTAAAAAAAATTATAATACATAGATTATAAATACTAAAAATCAAAAATCTTGATTAAATCAAAATTTTTATTTTTTTATTTCAGAGGTTAATATTAAATCATTGAATAATTAATTATCATGTAATTTATATTTAAAATTTTTAAATTTTAATATTTGTTTAAATGTATATAATTAAGATTTTTAAAAATAATTTGATATTTAAAAATTAAATATTGAAATTATTTAGGAATTATTTAATTTAGAAATTATGTAAACTGAAATGACACTTGTTACTTAAAACAAAATCTTTCTTTTCTTAATTTAAATTTGCATTCCTTTTTTTTACTACTATTGTATTAATGAAAAATCAACATGTTTATTATTATCTTCATCCAAAATGGGCCGTTAATGGGTTAAATAACGAAGATTATCTCTTTTATCCTGACATATCAGCCGCTGAAAATTGAAAATAAAAATCGCCTGTAATATTTCTTGCAAATTTAATAATATGTTAAAGCAACTTTTTAATCCCAATGCTTTAATAATCTTTTTTAAGATTTTTTGTCAATCAGCGAATTAGTAATTATCGCTATCGCAATCTGATTTTACAATAATAGCCACCTCATGATAAAATTAAGGTCAAAACTAAAAAAATATTTAAATAAAAATTGAATAGATATATGTCTCTGTAAAATAGATTGTCTCCATATTTTTTTATATTCAATTATTATTATCATCACCATATTATAATTTTCATAATTTTTCCGAGAAAATTGCTATTCTCATTTCTTTTTTTAATAATGTATCATCTCCATTATATTCAAGTGTTTATAACACATCGCAATTGCTTGACCTCATACACAATAGTAGTATTATAATTATTAATTAATAAAACTCATTTTTGTGTATTCTCTCTCTCCCTCTCTCTCTCTCTCTCTCTCTCTCTCTCTCTCTCTCTCTCTCTCTCTCCTTCCCCCCAGCATTCTCTTTCTTTCTCACTTTCTTACTTTTATCGCAATTTCTTATCAATCACGCTTCATATCAATCAAACTCACTTATCAAAAAACAGTTATCCTTTGTTCAAGAAACACAAATTATTTCTATTTCGGCAAAAAATCTATTATAGAAAATTATGTCAATTATCGATAATTAACTAATTATAACATAATTTTCGATCGCGATAAAAATACATTGTTCTGAAAGGTCAAGGCATTCTTCAACAAATTGTTTAAATACATTGGGAAAAAATATGAGTTGCTAGAAATGACTTTTTATTCATTTCTCTCAGTCCTTTAATGCGAGGTAGTATCATTATTATAGATACATCTCAAATATTAATATAGAAATATGTAAATTTTTCTCACGGTTTTTTGTAATTCTTACTGAAATTTCATTTCCATTGATAATAAATGCCTACGCAAACGTTTATTTAAATTTTTTAAAAATTTCTATACATGTTTTATTATTTTGTTTCTTTTTATCATTATCGCAGATACAGGAATTGTTGTAATGCCTTGATCACCTTCTGTATTCATGTAGTATTTTCGCGATTTCAAGTAAAATATATTTTACAAAACAGCTACATTTTTCTGTCTCAATACAATTTGGCTTAAAAAATTACAATCTCTATTTTTAAAAATAGTTCGTTTTTCAAAAATCCCCAAATTATTCAATATTACACAAAGAATTCTTGTTATAATTATTTTTTTTAAATAGAAATGGAAATTTTGAAAATAGGAATTTTTTGAAAATATAAATGCGAACCCAAATACAGTGTGACAAACTAATGTATGACTCCAAAAGAGTATAAAAAATGTTTTGTAATTATCGCTTTTTAATTATCAAAATTAGGGTAAATAATCAGAGTGCAGAGAAAAATTCTTTTTTTTTTCTTTCCTTCTTTTATTCATTAAGCAAATATATTGAATTGTAAAATATTCAATATGATACAATTATTCAAAATAAACATAAAGATAGGAATATTACTATTAGACGCATCGCGATCTACAATCAAGGATAACACAAAATATTAAAAGAATCGGTTTTAAGAAATTAAGACAATGCGATATTTCTTCATAAATTCAGGATTTTAAGACAATTACGGAATTAAGAGAATTATTCGTTAATACCTAAGAAGTTAAGAATTGGAAGAAAGTACTGTATTTTGGTGAAATTAATTAACATATATCATTTATAATAATCAAGCCTACACGACAAATAGGCTAAACATAATATCATGTACAATACTTTGTTTTTGTTGCAACAGTGATGAATAAACTCCTTTCTTTCGATGTTACAAAGAGGAAGAACTGCTTAATTTGCTTAACACTCGCACTAAATCTTTCAATTTTCTGTATAATTTCAATTAGAAATTGTTATGATTATTGACAATTCTTAGGATTGTGATTATAAAGATCATCATCTATGTATCAGAACTTTCAAATTCGTGAATTATCATTTTTCTAATTTGTTCGTTTCAATCGCGCTTTTTTTGCACCATCCTCTCTCTTTTATTCCTCTAAATTATATCTATATCAGTTGATTGTAGTAATAATTAAAATTACATATATATTCATACACACTTAATTTGAATTATATATATATAAAATCGTATATATTAGGTTGACCAAAAATTTAATTCATTCGTTTCTTTCTTTATTACATCAAAAAAAGATAAAAGTAAAACAAGAAAAAAATAATTTAAATCTTAACCAGATACATTTTTTCTTTATTATAACTGTAGACTTTTTTTATATATTTGAAAAGCATAAGATACTTTGCGGCAAAATTATTAATTACGTGATAATATTCTATAAAATTTCGAATATAACTCTGTAAATTATTTCTTGGTTTTGATGAATGTAAGAAACTCGCACCTTTTTTGTATATTCATTTGTAATTTAACAAAATCATCGATATCTATGTAACAATTAAATATTTTCACTAATAATCTGAGAATTTAAATGAGTAATTATCAATGAGTATATATTTGAAAGTTATGTACTAACGATAATAAAGTTAAACATTGATTGCTAAGCACAAATAAGTATGTTTTAAATTTCAAACTTTCTTTATGCTTCTAATGCAAGTAGTATTGACTTTATAGAATCATCGGTGATTTTATATACAATCACTAATTATTTACTTTCACAGTAATGGATGCATTAGATTGATCAAAGTTCGTTCATTTCTTTTCTTTCTTGTTTAGAGAGAACGAGTTTCTATTAACTTTTTTTTCATTAAAAAAATTTTTTTAAGACATTTGTCTTTAGAAAGATATTTTTTATTAATATTTTAGTTTTATACAGAATTGTTTATTAACAGTCACACAAAACAAAATTACTTTATTAAGAATTACAGAAAAAAGAATTAAAATTTTTTTAATAAGCTGTACATAGAAAAAAACGAACAATTTCTTTTTTTTATAATCAACCTGATACATTTACATTATTATTATTATACCGAATACATTTTCATCGAACTTTAATACATTTCTTCTCTTTTCTATTTAATTAATAATATTTTTTTTCCAAGTAATTTATTTATTGTATGATTTAGATATTTCTCGTAAGGAGAGAGTGCAAAAGAGAGCGCGCCTAAACCAAACAAATGTCATATAAAATTACTGGAATCGGAAGATCGCGAGAGAGACCGACTGTCTTCATTATACTGTCATCATTATACTCTGTCCAACTGTATTTGGTTTGGTCACAAAAATTACATCAAAATGCACTCTCTTACCCGTGCGACTCTACAAATGCCAAAATGCGAACGCAAAATCACTCACATGCACAAGTATACTCCAATTTCCATTTCCTTTCTCTCATTTTTACTCACTATCCTTTTCCTTTTTTCTTTATCTCTCTCGCGTGCGCTATTCCCTTATTCTCTCTCTCACGCATTCTGCTCTTACTCGCTCGTATACATTTTCTTTCACAACACACATACACACACGTGCACACACACATACACACGCGCTTACTCAATCTCAAGCCAATTTGATTGGTTACACCTGTGTGCGCTGATGCAAAATAAAGCCTATTACACACTAACTTATTTAAGTAAAGACATAACTAACGTAAGAGCCTTGATCAATAATATGGGCAACATATATTCCATATTTTTAATGAAGCGCTTTGTTAAATGAATATATTAATGTTTTAGCTGTGTCAGGATTAACAAATTTACAATAAACGAATGAAATTTCAAATATAATAAGTTAAGCTTTAAAAGTCCACAGTTAAGGTATCCATTTAATAATGAAATTTTTCTAGATGGATACAAATATTGATTTAAATAATATTAATTATTAGAGAAATATTTAAGTTTATGTTCGATTTTAATAAAGTGTGACTTCTCACTTTTAATTAATGACATTATTTTATCTAAATAAGAATATGCACAGCAATGTGAACCGACAAGTGCCATACTAGATGTACATGAGATACAATATTTCAAGTGTAATAATCACTATATTCATGGACTGTTTGCTATGAATATAATGAATATCAGCGAAATATCATATCACCTTACTTTTATTTTTCTAAAAATAGATAAATCATTAATCTTAATATTTTATGCTAAATAATATCAAAATAAATCAAGGAATACGTCGTAATTGTGTGCAATTCATTTCTATTTTGTTTGTCAATAATTTCAAAAAAACTTCTTTACATGGAACAGCTAAAAGAATTAATACAATGTGATACGGATATATAATGGAAATAATTTAGAAACTGTAATTAATATTTTTTACCAAAATGTTGATATAATAAGAGATTTCATTAAGTTACTTCAATATTATAATATTTATTCGATTAAACAATGCGATAACTTATGCTAAAAGTATTTTTCTTGCCCAATCTGACTAAATTATACATTATGTATGTCTAAGCAACTATGCCTTTATGTAAATTTGTGTACAAATTTATGTAAATTTATGCATAAATTTACATCTGTATTCAAGCCATTATATAAGTTTGTGTACGTACCTTTATATATCGTACATTTTGTGTATGAGCCTTTAGTGTACACCAGAGCACGCATTAACTAACATGTATTCAATCGAATTCGGCATTTCTTCCATTCACACTTTTATACTCTCCATCTTTATGTATCTATCTTTCTCATTCTCTCTCAAGCACAAACTCCCTCTAAAATTTCTCGGAAGCAGCGGAGCGGACAGATTTTACGGGGCAGTCATATCGGCCGTTTTTCGCCATCATCATCCTTAATATTCCCATCTTCAGAAGTAATAGTAGTAATTACTTCGAGTTGATTGATAAAATGATTCAATCAAATCATATAGGGAAGAAAATTAGAGGTGATGTAGTGCTGATGTGGTAGTCGCATAGCAGCTCAAGTCAAGTATATAACTGGGGGGGGGGGAAGTGGTTGGGGGGAAGGGGGGGTTGGGTGGTTGATTCGCGTTATCAGAGGGTTGTTATTATATTATTCAAGGTCAACGGGGGCTCGGGGCGGGCGGGCTCGGCCGGGGGTCGGGCTCGCTCACTATGCTGTGTGGTAGACCGGGCAGTCCGGCGGTGGGGGGGGCCCCGGCCGCGGGACCGCCGCCGCCGGGCCCGCCGGCGGCGGCCGCACCCACCACGCTTGCAGCAGACGGGGGTCCGCCGCCGCCGACCGCGGCAGGGGGGCCCTGCGGCCCTGCGGGCCCGCCGCCCGTACCTCCCGCGCCGCCGGCCCCGCCGCCCGCGGCCCCCGCCACCGTTACGGCGGACGAGGACGAGGAGTTGGGCCCGCCGATCCCGCTGCCCCCGCCCCCACCACCGCCGGCCCCGCCGCCGCCACCTCCGCCACCGCCACCACCGCCACCGCCGCCGACGACGGAGTGCCCACCGCCGGCACCGGGAACCGGGGGTGGGGGCGCAGTATCGTGAGGAGTCGTCGAATGCGCCGTCTGTTGTACCGGCAGCGCCCCAGCATAGTATCCGCCGTTGATGCCCTCGGGGTAACTGCTGAAGAAAAGAGAAAGCGAAAAACAACATCATGGGCGAGACCTCGAAAATTTCGCGCGCCACTTTTTTCAGTACTTATGTAGTAGAGTAGCTTTTATTGTAGTGTGTAGAGTAGCTTCCAATTTTTCTTTTTCTGTGACTCTGTGTGTGATTTCGTTACGCTCTAGGTGGCGTTCTAGGTGTGCTCTAGGTAGAGTAGCAATTCGTTCCTCGCCAACGAGAAACAGGAACGTGAGAACACACACACAGGTCATCAAGATTCTCAAGAACGGAATCATCTTTTTCTTTGTCTCTCTTTCTTTCGTTCATTTTCTATATAAGTCTCGTTTAAGCGCTTAGTCTTTACACTCTATACACACACGCATCGACAGATTTTGTCACGCTCGACTTTCACGATCGCTTTCGGACTTTCACTCGGAAGAGAAGAGAAGTTAACATCTGCTCGAAAAGCCGTTTCTGTAAAAATTACCAGAGATACAGTGTTACTCATCACGAAATTGATCCAATGGTATTTTAAGAATGTTTTCCATTATGGTTTTATTTAAGGCTCCTGGCTCCTTCTTGTTACTATCGCCATCTTGGATTATCCTCCTGAACATTTCGAAAACTTACTTTCTTCTTTTTCATTAATTTTTATAATTCTTAAGGAAAAAATTTTATTTTTCTATACTGTGTAGAAAGACAAAAATTTTCTTACTTTTTATTATATAATCCTATCATTTTTCTTAAATCTTTTTATTACTTTCTAAATTTCTGTGATACTACTACTTTATGTAAACTGCAAACAGATATAAAACATAATTTTAGAAAAAAAAAATAAAACTTATTTTATATTGTTTTAAATCCTTTTTAAAGCAAAGATTATATACTTACAAGCTTTTCATAGTTTTATATATACTAATCTTAAATCTTAATCCCAATTTTTTTTAAGAAGATTTAAGGAGGTATGATCAAAAAATCAAAATGCTTCAATCTGTTTAAAAATTATATAGAATATTATTTGAAGTGAAATTAATGTCACAATAAAATTTCAAATCGTTTCCGTGTAATTTCTAAGAAAATAAATGTTAAAGTTAGAGTTTTATGTACGATATCGCATGACAGATGCATTAACAGTTGCGTATAACTTTTTTATTCTCTTTATATTTTCAATAAAAAAAAAAGCAATAACTGTAGCCAAAAATTAAAATAAATCTTTTAATATTATAAGTTAAAAACATTGTATCTAAAGTATAAAGTGCCTATATATAAATTTAATAAACTCTAACTTAAACTTTTATTTTCTTAGAAATTATAGTCAATTGGTTTGAAATTTTAATGTCATATTAATTTTGCTACAAATAATATTCTATATAATTTTTAAACAGATGAAGCATTTTGATTTTTCGATCATACCTCCTCAAGATAATTTAAAACTTTTTTCAAAAACACGATAGAGACAGTCAAGTCACACATCAACCTTATTTAAATTTAAATTTTCAAACACTAATATTTTTAATTCTAAGTTAATTTATCTCATTTCAAAAATTATGTTTTATATCTAAATATGTTTAATAATAATTTGTAAAATATTGTATATACAAAGGTTCTCGCTCTCTTCGATCGATCTTAAAGTATTATGACGTCATTAACCCAATATAATATATTAAATTTTATGACTAGTGTGTACGTACATTACCGCTCAAAAATATTTGCTCACTCTGATTTCTACATGTATTTTTTTATATGTTTAATTTTTGTTCTAATTGTATTATATTCTTTTTATATAAAATGCAAAATTTTGATCTCTATCACACACACATATATATATATATATATATAAACATTATTATTAAATTCAATTCTACTCTTAAAATTGTCTATTAATCTTTTAAAGTATTAATCTATCATTTAAATAAGGAAGACAGAGAGTGGGCAACTTTACTTGTGGACGGTAGTGTATATATTACATACGCAACTTGAGTTTTAATTTTTCATGTGAAGCGTATAATGTTTTATATATTAAGATTCAGGAAGATTATGACGTCAGAAGCGACAACTTATACGAACTTTTTTCTTTGCACATACACACGCGTACGCACATGCATACTAATATGTACTCATACACATCCATGCACATTCATACATCGATTCACACGCGCGCACATACACCTATTCATGGATCCATAGATTCATGCATGCTTAAGCACACCCCTCCAATAATTCACACGGAGGCACGCACGCACGCACAGGCACGCACTCACGCACACACACGCACGCGTGTATGCACATGTATGCACGCACGCACACATACGCGCGCGTGCGCACGCACATAAACACACCAATCACAATAAATTAGTTTTTCGCATGCCACCATTTGTATTTGAGAATATAAATTGGTAGAATACGATAAAAATAGGTAAAAATATTTTTAATTGTCTATTACTAATAAATTGAAGTATTTCAACATATCCCACATCTTCAATGAAAATAAACTTTATAATCTTCAATCAAGATTTATAACTGATTATATTGATTGCAAAATAAGGAAAAAAAACTAATTTATCTTGATACATAATGTGCGAAGAAAGAAATTCATATCATTTTTCTAACATCATAACTCAAAATAGTGTTGCAGCGAGGGGCCAGGAGCCTTAATACAATAAGAAGGAGGGAGAAGAGAGCAGGCATATGTATAAAAACAAATTTTTATAGCTCGCGTTATCAGAAAAAATACAAATGATACATATCTTAGTACATTCAAGCTTATGGTATCTCAGAAAGATACAAATAACATATTTCTAAAATATATGATATATATTTATGGACAATTTTTTGCATGAATTTGATCAATTTCGTGACAGACACTGTATCCCTTTTCCCCCGGTGGTTTGCAATCAAAGAAAAAAGAAGAGAGAGGAATGTAAATATCATGTAAATATAATATACTGCGTTTATATAACTGCATATATATATACATATATATATTTTATATATATATATACATATATATATGTATGTATATATGATGTATGTATGTATATATATAAAAATATTCATCTACGTCTTTTTCTTTTCATTCAACAAATTGTAAGAGACTTTATTATTTCCAAATCGAGAGGCAGGGGGAGACAGGCAAACAAAGCCTGACTGAGGAAGGGCGCTTACCCAGACGAGGAAAGGAAGTATTCCTTGTTCACGCAATTGCGTAGGCAGTCGGGTATGCGTCCGACGATCGCCCGTCGTATCTCGCTCGCCGCCATCTCACGTAATTCGGTGCAGCTCGCGTCGCTGTAGAAGGCGGCGTGTGGAGTGCACAAAAGATTGGGTGCATCTTTCAATGGACCTGTATAATATACATTGCAAAATCGACGATCAAGAAAATCGAATATATATCCGAATTTAACGATATCAAACGGTTTTTCAAAAAATATATATAATACAGTGAAAATTAATTAATTGATATTTCTTTTAAATTTTATTTAAAATCACAAGTTTTTTAATAAAATACAGAATATAATATGCATTATATAATTTTGGATATTCTATGTAAAATACGTGGAACATATATTGAAATTTTATAAAAATTATTTTCACCGTAGAATATATATCTTCATTATGTTTTCTTATTTGAGAAAATCTATATAGTTTTTATCTCTTTTTTCCTTTTATAAGCTATGGAAGGAATTTGGGAAGGTTAAAGATAGTCAATCAAGACAGGGTTAGGCATGGGGACAGATAAGACTCACACTGATTCGCAGACTGACCCTGAAAGACGTTGTATGGCTCATTTTCATGGACGTCTAGCGCTGCCGCACGGATTCTACCCTGCTTGAGCGCCGCGGCCAGCGCATCGTCATCCACTAAACCACCTCGCGCTGTATTGACTAAAAATGCTCCCGGTCTCATCTAAAAACAAACAATGCAATATTTTGTAATATAGCTATGTATAAATATAAATTATATTATCGTATATTATTGTAATAACAAAAAATTATAATCATACATTCATCTTTTACTATAATTAATTTAAATAAAATAAAATTTATATACGAATATCATGACAGTTTCTCAGAGTTACAATGTAGCGCAGGAAATTGAAATTAATTATATTCTTATAAAAATAATATCAATGTACCTCAATAAAATAAAAAAATTAATACAAATAATCATCTCAAAATGGTCTTATTTATAGAAAAATTATTGATCTCTTTGTGAAATTAAATTATTACAATTAATTATATCAATATCTTTATATACTATATATTAAACAAAACTTTTATAAATGTCTTTTATAATTTTTAATGTACCTGTTTAATAGTATATTCATTTATTAAATGATGATTGTGTTCATTCAAGGTACAGTGCAAAGATACACAATCTGATTGGAACAGCAAATCCTGAAACATAATAAAAAATAATATCGGTTAAAAAATAAATTAATAGTCATTATGAAATTTATGGCCGAGAAATTTTTATAAATTGCATATATCATAACAAAAATTTATAATTTAGTTTAAAACATTATATCCAAATATATATATATATTTTGTCTCTCATAATATTATACAAGGTGTTTACTCAAATCATATTAAAAAATGCCCTGAGAATTCCCGGATTTTCCAGGTATTTTTATTAAAAATTTCAAAATTAGAGAATTTTTAAATACAATTTTGAAATGTGAATTTATTTTATTATATGCCCTTTTTAACGTTTCTTTCTCTTATAATCTTTCACGAGACTATACCTATCCTTTTCTATAATTAGGCTTACTATACTATAGTAACAGTAAATTCTTTTCTGTATTGTCTTCTACCTATTATCCTGATTTTTTAAATAAAAACTCGGGAATCACACGAGAATGTATGTGAATATACGCGGATGTGTATGCCAAATTTATTGTTAACCTTATCGACGTTCTGAATTATCAAAAAAATTATTAAAGAAACAATTTTTCAGAAAGACAGAATTTAAATTTAAAAGTAAAATTTTAAAAATTTCCCCGAATGTTAATAAAATTCCATAAAAATTCCTTGATTTTCAAGAGTAAAAAAAGAAATCCCCTTAAAATTCCAGGTTTTCCAGGGATAGTAAACACTCTGATTATAGTACTTTTCAGAAATTGGTACTTTTAATGGACATAATGGTTAAAATTAATTTTCTCAATAATAGAATTTAGATCATAAATATGAAACAGACAGAAAAATATTCATAATAAATCCTTATAACATTAAGTCAAGAAATTTATATTTCCAAATAGATGAAATAGCAACAATGTCTAAAATCGATTTATAACACTTTACGATAAATGTAAGTAGAGCTACAAACTTGTAATGTGTAAACCCTGGTGAGACCTAGTGATTTCTCGATACCATCTGGTAGATAAGGATCGTAGAAGATGACGGTGAAGCCAAAAGCTTTGGCACGCAGCGCAACTGCAGAACCAATCCTACCGAGGCCGACAATACCCAATGTGTCACCTCGTATCCTTGCGCAACCAGTCGCTGCTTCTCTCACCTAAAACACACGCGCCAAACAAAATGCGCAAAAAAATTCATATCATATAGAAAATTATCAAACAATTTGGAGCAATATTAATATATCTCCAACAATATAATACAGATTTAATGGTAGCAGTATACTTAATAGTACTTAATATTTTTTAGCATATTTAATGATATATAATAGTTCTAATGTGTAATAACATGAGCTTTAATAATAATAAAATAATAAATTTTAATATATAATAAATTAATTTTAATTGACTCTTTAATATAATATATGGTTGTAATAATAATTATAGTATAACAATACTTATAATAAAACAAATATAAACATAATTCATACTAATAATAATATAAATCTATTATCTTGAAAACAAAGATTTACCTGTTCTGGTCCTGTGAACTTCTTGCCTTCACGTACCATATTGGCAAGCCAATAAGTGCGCCGATAAAGATTTAAGATGAGGCAAAGGGTAGTGTCAGCCACTTCTTCAACCCCATAGCCAGGCACATTACATACCGCAATGCCAAGCTCGCCAGCTGCCTTGACGTCGATGTTGTCCACACCAGAACCAATCCGAACGATGATTCGAAGGGTTTTAAACTTTTCCAAATCTTCCTTAGTCAGAATTATTGTATGCCACATCAATGCACCAACTGCTTCATTTAATACCTACAAATATGTCATATTATATTTATTTACAAATATATCTACATTGTTTTAATAGTTGTATAAAATAAATTTCAGAAAATAAAATATTAAATATAAGATACAAAATGAAGTGTGAATATACTATATAATACTAGAGAAAAAAAATATGTAGCATTATATATAAAATATTATATATAAAATATATAAAATGGCAATATATATATAAAATATTAAATGCTAAATAATATTTATATATATACTGAATAAACATGTGTTCAAACATAAAAGAAATAGAAATTAATTTGCCATGTATAAATCTTTTTTATAAATTAAAATAATTAAAAGAGAAATAGATACTTGAGCAATTTTAAAAAGTAACTATGAAAAAGGATGAGAAGGAAAAATATGAGATAAATGTATATTATTGTTGGAATAAGTTATTAAATTTTTTATACAACTTTAAAGTTATATACATGACTATTTTATATACTTGTTAATTGATAAGAATTTAAAAAGGAAGATAGAAACATTTATAAATGTGATATCAAAGTAAAAATTTTTATTTGTAGAAATATTACTTCAATAAGAGAGAATGCACTTGGTTATAAGTTAGTCGACAAGAGAGAATGCACTTGGTATTGCCTATTAAGTCTATTATTAAGCCTATTAACTTTATTTTAATTACACGTTCTAATTACCTTTTCATGTATTTCTGAAGTGGACTGTGCATCGCAGAAGGCAACAGTTGCAACATCTTTGAGGATGGGCATTTCAATAGAACAATCACGGCCATCGAGTAGTGCAACCAGTGGCCGCGTTTGGATCGGTCCGTTGGCGATCGGACCCCTCAAGTTCTCCATACGAGGGCGTTTGGGCATCATCTTCCGTTTGTCCATCGGTCAGCAGACCGCCCCCCCTATTTTTATTGTTTTCACTGTGCGCTCTCAGTGTCACTACAAAGAAAAATTACGACTGCTTCCCTCCCCCTTCTGCTCCGACAACAGTAGAAGACGGCAGAATCTATCTTGATAAGACACTCACAGCGGAGATGCCTCTTCTAGTCCAACTAGTACAATGTTTTAGCACTCTCGTTGTTTTTTAGGCTTTGTCACACAAACTGCTTTTGCAACACTAACTTCCGGTCGGTCTTCGGGCAAAAACCGCCGAATCTCCAATGCATCACGGCTCAGTCAACACCGTCTCCTAAAATTTAGAAAATAAGAAAAGAATATTAATTAACGAAACAGAAAACAAGTGTCTTAGACAAAATATTTCTTTTTTCCCTTGTCATAAGAATTACGTATCTCAAATATATATTTATTAAGTTATAAGTTGGTTGTAAAATTGACCTTTTATAATCCATAAAGACAATCAATATGTAAATAGTTCTAAGGTCAAATAAAGAACTCATTTTTCTGTTACAATAGAGCTTTTGTCTATCATATCAACACTTAAAATTTTCTTCATTCGAGTCTCATCTTTTCTTTTCCCTACCTGTCTGTTTTTTAATTATGATAATAGTTTTATAATTAGTTATGAACGCTATATGTCACTTAGCTATCCATATAGAAGTATATAAAATATTATATTATCGCACTAGTAACCATTAGCTTTTTAAATAACTGTCTACTTTAATTAATTACAGCTACCTTTCTGCACATCGTTACTATTTGATATTTGACTCGGTAAAAAATATACATCAAGTATACTTCTACTATACTTCTACTATATTATACATAAGTATACTTCTACTTAATCTTATCATAGTACATCGTTACTATTTGATATTTGGCTCGATAAAAAAATATACATCAAGAATACTTCTACTATATCTTCTACCATATTATACACAAGTATACTTCTACTTAATCTTATTATTGTACATCGTTACTATTTGATATTTGACTCGGCAAAAAATATACATCAAGTATATTTCTACTATATCCTCTATTATATTATACATAAGTATACTTTCTACTTAATCTTATTATTGTTTATGCTTCTACTATGTTTCTCCCGACATATTGCAATATCGCGATGCATAATGCATCAATAATTTATCAGATTTGTTGTATCTTGTTGCAAATATCACTTGTGCATCTCATACAAACACAGATCTCAATTACATACTTAATACCTCATGCCATATCAAATGGCTCATTTGTAAATATATTAGTTCAAAGCAAACAAATGTTTTGTCACATTGGTAATTATCAATTTTTTCACGGAGAAAACCGGATAGATAAGAGCGGAGATGGATGCTACCCCACAAACAAACATTGGCGATGTCACTCGCGTGGAAATAGATTAGACTCGGCCATAGCGTCCATCGAAACAAGGCAAGACATTACTTCGCATATCTGTGATCTCACCGACGTTTCGTGACCGTTCGACCAAACATCGAACGCGATTTATCGCGACGTATTCGAATACGTCTCGGACACATGAAACTACAAAAGAAAGCGTCGTTCGGTCGAGCAGCGTGCTCGAGTCGGTCGCCACCGCCGTTGCCGCTGCCGTTGTCGTTGCCGATGCCGCCACCGCCACCGCTTCGCGACTTTTTAGGTTACCTTGAAATGCGCCGGCTTAACCTGCGCAGTGCCGATAGCGCGTCCGCTGGCTGGCCGACGCGGAATCCGGACTCCGGCCTCCCCGACTGCGATTTCGGGCAGGAACGCGACGACGGCGGGACGCGAGCGTGAGATCTACGTCGCGAGAAACGGGCCCGCGAAAACGAATCGAGATGGAAACAAGAGAGCCGAGGCACTGAACCGCAAGCACCAACGCGGAGAGGAGGAGGCGCTCGCAGATGCGGCACGGCACGCCACAGCGGCGCTCGCTCGCTCGAGGCACTGGGGCCGATGTTTTTGGCAGCGTTAATAGCGCGAGCACCTTCTTCAAATGAGTGAGCGAGCGAGTGAGTGAATGAGTGAGTAAATGAGCGAGTTGAGTGAGCGACGAGCACGCGAGCGAGCAAGTGTGCGCGCGGAGCAAGTAGATCTGTTTCCAACCCGTTTTCGGCGGCGGCGGCGGAGGTGGCGGCGGCGGCGGCGGCAGCGACGATGGCAGCGATGATTGAAAACCAATCATCACAGTGTTACCCTCATGATAGTTTCAGTTCTTGCGCATTTCTGATTTTTTTTCTTGATAAATACTGAAATATATTTTTAAAAAGATAAGAAAGTACACAAATAGTAAGAAAGTGTACCGTGGATTTTTCAATTACACGGGCCCACAAAAAAATAAAAGTACCCTGTGCTGGGGATCTGACTAGACTAATGGCTGCGTTCAGCAGGAAAAGCAGCTTTGCAACTGTTGTAAGATTCTTTAATATAATTGGTTCTTGCCCTTGGTTCCTCCTAGATCTAAGTGTATAAACCAATCACATATTAAAGAATTTTACAACAGTTGCAAAGCTGCTTTTTCTGCTGAACGCAGCCATTCTTATGTATTTTGAGTCCGCTAACATTAGTTATGCAAAGGTAGCAATCTTCCGTATTCCGTATTTGGTTTTAGTGTGTATTCATTCATCAATCCTTCTATATTGGAAGGATTCTCCAAGTCCGAATCTTGAGAAAATATTTTCGAAACTTCTAGCTGTTGAGTTCGTATAAGATGCAGAAATTCCCTCATTTAGGTCACGACCCTCTTTCCATGTCTTCAAAGCGCTAGAGTTACATGAAGAAAAGGATTGCGCTATCTTGAGGTGAGAACCTACCCTAATATCCTCATATATCTTGATAAACAGAATCTGTTTACAGTAAATTTTAGGTGGTACAACCTGAAAGAATAAACCTGCTTCCTCTACCGAGATTTCTTTATTTAGATTTCTTTTTTTTTTTTCTTTTCTTCATTTCCCCCCGACATTTCTTTATTCGGACATTAGATCCAGTTCGAATCGTAAATTGAATGAGCAAAACGTTCAATTTTTAGGTCGGATTTCGATTTAACGCCTGAAAATACATGGAAATATGATTTCGATAACTTTTCCTCAAGAAACGCAGTCTTACTACCCTCGAATGTGGGTTTTTACGGCATTTTTTTGCTATTTTTTGAGGTTAGAAAAAACTGACGTGATGGAGCAATTCTAACGTCAGATTTGTAATCAGCGACTCAAAATACATAAAAATAGCCTAGTCAGATCCCCAGCACAGGGTACTTTTATTTTTTTGTGGGCCTGTGTTATCGTAGCCATGTGCACCAGCCATGTCGTCGACGCGAGTGTTATCAAAGCAGTGATTGGAAACCAATCATTCACGAGAGATACGTTTTCATGTTTTTATTATTGACATTGATTTTTTACACAATACGCAATGCACTAATATATTATAATACTCTCTAATATAATACATACATACATACTACTACTACTACTACTACTACTACTACTACTACTACTACTACTACTACTACTACTACTACTACTACTATTACTACTACTACTACTACTACTACTAC